>CAXITT010000043.1:827121-843877 GCA_964033795.1 Lymnaea stagnalis
GGGGGGGGGGGGGGGTTGCTTTTTAGTTCTTTTTTTTTTTTTTTAAGGTTTGTTGTCTTTAGGGGAAAGAGCTAGGGGAGGTGAGTGGGAGGCGAACAGTTCCCCCTGGGACTAGGTGTAGGGATTGGTGGCCAGAATTTCCTTTCTTGAACGGTGGAGCCCCCTGGCGGCCTATTGGGACGACAGTTGACATTAGGACATGCCCAGGTAAAAGAGGTTTGGTCATGTGGGGGGTGGGGGTGGAAGAGGGGGGGTCTTAGCTTTTATTCTGTGGCGGCTGTGGGGGAAAGTTCCTTTCACGAGCAGAGGCGAGGCATTGAATGGGTGGTGCATGTAGCCGGTGCAGCCGATGGTGTCAAAACTATTGCCGTTTGACATGGGGCGGTGAATGTGCATTGAAATTGAATGAAAAAGTCGAGGGCATTTTACACTACCCTGATATCACAACTGACATTTCTTTGTATGTCAGATGTATAACTCACTGTTTTAGTTATTAAACTAGAACACACGCAGTAATATGTATTGCTTTAACCAGATTAAACTTATTTGTGTAAGTGATACTACAGCGTGGGAGTGCTCGTGACAGAACAACCTACTAATAATGGAAATAAGGTGAAACACCAGTATGGAAAAGCCTGACACATACTAAATAGATTGTATGTACTTAAAAACACTAATATTAAATGCTCTATTAATTTTCAAAAAATATTAACGTTGTTGCTTATCTATGTTATTTTTTGTTAAATTCTGACACGGATGATTATATCCCTTTAAGTTTGGCGCAACAATTGATAGTTTCCCCTAATGTAGTTTTAATATAAATGCAAATCAGATTAAGTCAATTAAATTTAAGCGATAATGCAACAAACAGATCAAAAGAAAAGTTATGCCAGTTATGCTGGCGCATGTTACTATACATAATATATATACATGACTACTTAAATGAGGAAATAACAAAGAACTTTTTAAAGTAAATTTTAAAAAAAAAGAAGAAAAGAAAGAAAGTTGAATTAAAATTATGAGGGCATATTCAGCACCTTGTCGCCAGCAGGCTGGCACTGGCACCCACAATTCAAGATGCTGTGGGCGCCTGTGTGGCCCTGAAAGTGCACATGCCGGTCCGCCCCTGACTTCTGATAAGAGATCAAGTTTCGATTGAAAGACAGAAAGGAACGAATGACGAGAAGCCCCCAGTAGCCGGCCCCGAACGGTAGTAGTAGCGTGGACAAGGGCAGGCAAGCATGAACACACAGGAGTAGCTTGTGCTGTCCACACACCTGTGAGACCTCTGTCCTGCACGTCGTTGCGCCATGTCGCACGACGGTAACACGCGTCAACGCTAGGACTAATTATCCCAGGGTATTAACCAACGTTTGGATTAGCCAGGATTCGCTACTCTGTGCTGCTTCGGTGACGTAACCTGTACATGAAGAGTTATCGTCACATGTTGTGTGGTAAAATCATCGATGCGATGGAATGCTTCTAAAGTGTTTGAAAAGAAAAAAAAACTGAAAAGTTTTTAATGAGAAAGGAGATAACGTTCTGTTAGGTCTATTAATATATTCTGTGGGTTAATGGCGGCCGTGTTGACACTCGTGAATGTGTATGTGTGTGTCACCCGCTATTCAGTATTGACCTATTTTTAGTTCTGTGTCGACATTCAAACTTGGACCAGATATTTTAATGCACATTACCCGGCAGCTAATGTGCTCAAACAAAACATGTGCAGTGGTATTTTTTGTTCGCCGTAGGACATATTATTATAACATACTTTATTCTCTATTACCCGTGGAAACATACTTATTCTGTCAAAAGTGTTGGTTTAAAAATAACGACTCTAGCGTTGGTGTCCCCAGTCCCAGTTAAATAATATCTGTGTTTGTTTCGGTGGCTTGGAGATATGTTGGGGGGCAGACGCCCTGTGCTTGTCATCTTGTGTACCTAGCGAATTATTCTTCCCATTGAGGGGTAACATGTGTTGGTGCATGGCCTAGGAGCTATACGTAGAGAAAACTGACAAGTGGCAATGTGTGCAGCTGTTTACTGGGATGTGATGAAACCAACGGTAGATAGTGTGGTAATGTCAGAGCGTTTGGTATTGTTAGTTTTGTAATGGTGTATTGGCCCGTGATCCGCGACGCAGGATAGTGATAGTTCAAACGCATAGCCCAGGTTGTCTCATTTCTGTTTGTGGCATTTCAGAGCTCAGATTTGATGATGTGTAGTCAGAGTAACGGACACGTGTTGAATTGTTTTGTCAATAATGACTATTTATGTGATCATGTGGATTTCCATGGATTGAAAATGTTAAAAAAAAAATGTGATCTAAACCTTTAACTCCATCAAAACAAAATATATTCTACTAGCTTTTATGGTTTTTACTTTACTTTTAGAGTTCTGTTATGATGAGTTAATACAAAAATAGCCCTTTTAATGAGCAGAAAGTGAGGACTATGCGTTGATGGCTAGGTGTTGTTGATGGTGTTGTTGATGGCTAGGTGTTGTTGATGGCTAGGTGTTGTTGATGGCTAGGTGTTGTTGATGGCTAGGTATTGTGTGTTGATGGCTAGGTGTTATTGATGTCTAGGTAATGTGTGATATCTTCTAAACTTCCGGAGTCTTACATTAGATAATATATATAGCTCAGCTGTGTTAGTATTTCTTTGCCTCTGGAGTATATCATCCAGTTACATGCGCAGGTTAGTAAGGACATATTGCTATCCCCCCATACCTATAATAGATACATGCATTCTTGGATGTCAAATTTAATTATAATCATTATAGATGTACATAACATTACATGTTTGAGATTGAGACCATACATTGTCTATGTATATGAATATATATAACATCGCCTTCTGGGATGCTATTAAAATTAGACCCATGCCATGTAAGTGCTGTCATTTAATCTCAAATTCTATCAATAGCCTTTCTTTAAAACCAAAAGTTATATCCTACACTTATACAAACATCACAGCTCTACAAACACTTCAGATATTCTTAGAACTACACGAATGTTAGCGCCATTCTTACACCTGTGCATTTCTATTGATTCGGGTCTGGAAATAAAACCGGTTGGCTGGCGGTTTGAAATCTTTGTTTAAAAATTGTGCATATCGTCTTAGTATTATACTCAGGGACGGATAGGACTTTTCCGGTGGCCCCCACCTTCTCCCATTGCCATATCAACATCCTTGTCTTTGAAAGCCTACGATCATGTGAAGTAGCCCCTGAGATTAGATCGGGGTGTGTGGGGGAGTGGGGGGGGGGGGGGGGGGGGGGGGGTTGTGTCTCAATGTGCGCAGTACACCATGTTATCTCATTCTCTTTCTTAGAAGTTCACATTTTCTTGTATAAAAAATTTTACTTAAAAAAAATGCTTTCTAATTATAGTTTATTAAAAACATCCATCTTGGATTGCAGTTCTTGCATCTTCTATAAAAGGGCTGTAACTATTCTTCCACGTTGATGATTGTAGAACTATTCCCGTATTTAACCGGCTGTACACTTATATGACCGACTATCCGCATAGATTACCGACTATCCACGTATAAGCCCGACTATCTACGTATATGACCGACTATCCACGTATATTACCGACTATCTACGCGTATGACCGATTACCCACGTATATGACCGGCTATCCACGTTTATGACTGACTATCCTTCAATCATACCACCCATATCCTATAATAAGTGTCGCCACACACATCCAGTAGCAGTCTACCTTCTGACCACGGCACTTCTAATATCAGTTCACAATTCAATCCGAAAGTTCACGCCTTATATCAATACGCCTCATATCAATACGCCTTATATCAATACGCCTCATATCAATACGCCTCATATCAATACGCCTTATATCAATACGCCTTATATCAATACGCCTCATATCAATACGCCTCATATCAATACGCCTCATATCAATACGCCTCATATCAATACGCCTCATATCAATACGCCTTATATCAATACGCCTCTTCATGCTCAGCATTGGGCCGCATAGTGTGTTCTCCCTTCTTGATGGCCGTTGGAGATTTTTTAGATATGTCAATTATATGTGCACATCTTTGATAAATACATTTCTTGACCACCTCCCTATGGGGTCTAAAACACACATGTGTCCGCTGGGGTCTAAGACTCACGGGTGTCGGCTGAGGGTCTGAGACACACGGGGGTCAGCTGGGGTTTAAGACACACGAGGGTCAGCTGGGGTTATAGACACCATGGTGTTAGCGGGGGTGTAGTTATAAGTTTAACGAGTGTCAGCTGGGGGTCTTAGACACATGGGTGTCAGCTGAGGGTCTAAGACACACTGGTGTCAGCTGGGGTTTAAGACACATGGGTGTCAGGCGTACTGCCATAACCGTCATTTTTCAATGAGATGCAAGCGAACGATGTTTACTCAAATTCGATCCAAATGTTTGGTGCTTTGAATTCAGTTCGGAAGGTTTGGATAAGAAGTGTGCCCTCAAGCGACGAAGCTCAAGTATTGCATCTCCTCTGACTTCGCCACTGACCACCTTTCTACTGTTATTTGTAAAAAAAAAAAAAAAAAAAAAAAAAAAAAAAAAAAAAAAAAAAATTGTAATAAAAAAATCCTTAAATTAAATCGTTCGATCCAGTAGGTTTGACGTCATCCACAAGCTGGTGTTCAGCAAACACCATTACGTTAAAGATCTCCGATTGTGATCAATTTTTAATTGCATGCCCTTAGCGGTTCTTAACATTTCTTAGAAAGATGGCCCCTCTGTTGCTATAAGTATAGCAAACCAAACATTTAAGTGACCACAGCAAGTAAACTCACCTGCCATTGTAACAGTGACTTGTAAAATAATCAAAACATCTGATAGTTGATAAAATTAGTTTGATTTGGAAAAAACAGAAGTTCAATATGAAAGAAAGAAATGAAGAAAATGGGCGGTGGCCAAAATATCAAGTAAAAAAACAACAAAAAAAACAACTAAAAATACTCAATGCTTTACATTGTATATTCAATGGGATTGAAATCACTATCTGACTCATACCCAGGGGCATAGGTACTGGTTTCGGGGGGGAAGGGGGGGGTACTTTTTCCTTTAAATGAAGGAATGCCATTTTCGCCCAACTTTAGATGGCTTTTGTTTTCGTAAGGTGGGGGTGTTAACAACTTGGGCCACCCCGCGTGGCATCACCCCAAGCTACGCCACTGCTTATGACCCATAGATAATCAGTTTCTTAGAAAATTTGATGAAACACTTTAAAAGATGACACAGGCTATCCACGAGTCGTTTGGGGCTGTGGGGGAGGGGGGTAGATAGTGTAAGTGGGAGTCGTGAGTGGTGCGTGTTTGGATCCACATTTTGTAGGAAAGTGTATTGTTGAATGTTCGTTACTCCAAGATGCTTATCCAACTGTTCGTCTTAAAGCACCCCCGGGTATCTTCTGATCGAATCAAAGCTGCTATTTCTGCACCTTCGCTTGTCCTCTTTCCCCACCTAGAGTTTGACACAGGGGTTCTCCAGATCCCACTTCCTAGTCGTGTTTGCTATATTGTATTGGGGAGAAGTGTTTCCATACATCCCACTTCGTTTAGCTATGTTTGCTGTATTGAATTTGGGAGAAGTGTTTGCATATATCCCACTTTCTAGTCATGTTTGCTGTATCGATTTCATATAAATAAAGTTTGATTCTACATTATGATTGTGGTTTTCAGAGTCTATTCTAAAATTCAATATTTTATATGATCTCCCTAAACTGATAATCCAACTGGATCCATGTCTTCCTTTACAATCGTGACGTGAACACTGCACTGTAAAAATCTAAACTAAAAACAGATGACACACCGGTATTACAAAGTTGAATTAAAATATCACACAGAGCCGACATCACTCATTCCGGACATAACTCATTCCGGACTTCTCTGTTCGTCTTCTTGGAAAAAAATATTACTTTTAAACTTCCCCCATTTTTCCAAATCCAAACATTTCTTTACTTTTTTTTTTCAAAAAGGAAATATAACATTTATATTTTTAAACGCGGCGAGTCCGCCTGCCGTCTGATGGATACTTCAACATTAGCGTTAATTTGAAGTGCATCTTCTCCATTTAGAAGTGGATAATGTGCGTGTACTTCATTTGTTCGGTCAACTTTGACTTGCAGTTAATTACTTGCGGCAATTTATAGTTAAAGTTTATAGTACATCCTAATTGACATGTATTTGTTGTATCGGCCAAATTCAACTTATAGTCAGGGCCCGGGATGTGGACACGGAAGTGAAGTTCCGATGACCTGCATGCGACACTGACATATGCCGCGGTGTTATTATCGTTTTCAATCTCTGAAAAAAAAATAAACAGGACTATGGCGTCTCCAGTCTATAATTGGTGCAGACACAAGCAGATTGGGGCTCGCAGCTGAGCCTCGGGCACATTGTACTAGAATTGAGACGGACTTCATTCTTTGGTGAACGTGTCATCATGAATAAATATAGTATTGAGAAGCTGTTTCTTTTTGCCAAAAACGATAACATCAAAATGCACGGCTCGCATGTCACAGTTCTTCCTGATTCACTTCTGCTGGTTATGAGAATCATATTAAACGTGTTTTCTACTTCATAACAAACTATTTCCATCAAATCGTTCACGCCAATTTATCTGCCTCTTTAAAAGCAAATCCGATATTTCAAAACCCATTTATTTGTTTTACATGATAGTTTGTTTACTCTGGTCACGTGATCTCCCTGGTTCAAGGAAATACACCCCCACCCACCTTTTTTTTTTTTTTTTTAACCCACTATCCAAAAGACCCCAACAAGATTAATTTCATTATTGAGACTCCTCATGTCAACACACCATCAAAGCCAACCGCTTCGTTTGATGTCAGCCAGGTGAAAATAGGTGCCAACAATGTCCACAAAAATTATATGCCATATTTGTTAATGCGTAAAATTTATAACCCCCCCCCCCTCCCCCCTTGTAAACGCCGCCACCCCGAAAATGCGCTCAGATATCAACCCTATTAATACTACCTGAAAGGCATTACCCACCCCCACCCTCCACTCCCGCTGCGTTCAGGGACTCTCAATTTGTCGCTCCAAAAAACACCTCTCTGATTTTAAAAATGTACACTGCACTCTGCGGTAATCTGGGTGTCAAAATAATAATTCTATTGAAGTTTCAAAAATCTTGCGATACATTTTTCACTGAAGAGCCAGCCATGGGGATCTTGCAATTGTAAGAAATCAGGTGATTGCGATCTAAGTTACAATTCGTGTCTGTAAAATTTTCGAAAATGTTTTTCTAAATTTAAAAAAAAAATTAAAATTCTGTCATTTCAAACATCACATGAATAAATACCTCGATAACCTGATTTGAAATAAATTGAGTTTGAAGTATTCAAAATTAATTTTTTCGTGCGTCGTTTTACTCGTTGGGCACTCGATATTAAAACTTCTTGTGCATAGAATCTGAAATAGGTTTCATCTTCAAATTAGATGTTCCTCACTGGCTGATGCTATGTTTTAAAAGGTGGTGCACACTCTATTTAAACTACATTACTGTTGGGCAGACACATAACAAGGAGCAGTTTTGGCATTGCGTTCTATAACTTGAAATGTTACCACACGTTGTTTAATGAAGCGTTACACCGACGTGCGTCTGTACGTCCCGACCTAACCACTATCGTATCTAGTGTTACGCCGACGCGCGCCTGTACGTCCCGACCTAACCACCATCGTATCTAGTGTTACGCCGACGCGCGCCTGTACGTCCCGACCTAACCACCATCGTATCTAGTGTTACGCCGACGTGCGTCTGTACGTCCCGACGTAACCACCATCGTATCTAGTGTTACGCCGACGCGCGTCTGTACGTCCCGACCTAACCACCATCGTATCTCGTGTTACGCCGACGCGCGCCTGTACGTCTCGACCTAACCACCATCGTATCTAGTGTTACGGCGACGTGCGTCTGTACGTCCCGACGTAACCACCATCGTATCTCGTGTTACGCCGACGTGTGTCAGTACGTCCCGACGTAACCACCATCGTATCTAGTGTTACGCCGACGTGTGTCAGTACGTCCCGACGTAACCACCATCGTATCTAGTGTTACGCCGACACGTGTCAGTACGTCCAGATGTAACCACCGTCGTATCTAGATACTGCTGCCGTCATTGCGTTGCTGTGACGTAAAGTGTGGTTGTCAGGACAACCGAAACGACGGCAAATCCGCACCGAAGATTGGAAGTAATTCTTTGTAGTAAGTAGCTGATAACTCTGGCAGTGAACTCGTCATTCAGAGAGGGGGGTAGGCGTTCTTTATCGGGTAGTTGCCAGCGAGTTACGTTGGGCCCCCATGAAATTACGGCCATGTCCACACCGCTTTGATTAATGGTGTTCTGGTTTTACTTAGAATGGTTTTTGGGTTGTTCGGAGGCTCACCCAGGAAATACCTGTGGCACTGCCTATGGTTCTTACCTACACTTTAGATAGGCGATTATGGGGGGTGTGGGGGGGGGAATACATGTCCATAGACGTGAATGGTGAGGGTGATAGGGGATATACATGTTTATAGTTGTGTACGGTCACGGTGATAGGGGAAATACATTTTTATAGTTGTGTATGGTCAGGGTGATAGGGGAAATACATGTTTATAGTTGTGTATGGCCAGGGTGATAGGGGAAATACATGTTTATGGTTGTGTACGGTCAGGGTGTACAGGGAAATACATGTTTATAGTTGTGTATGGCCTTGGTGATAGGGGAAATACATGTTTATGGTTGTGTACGGTCACGGTGATAGGGGAAATACATGTTTATAGCTGTGTACGGTCAGGGTGATAGGGGCAATACATGTTTATAGTTGTGTACGATCAGGGTGGATATGGGAAATGCCAGAAAAGAAACCAACAACAACACTGTTAAGAAACCATGGTTAGGGGAAAACATACTTCATCACCGAGACAAACTGAAATGTCTGCCGTGTCAATTGTATTTGAAATATGGCGCTTTCCCCCACATTTGAACTTGATAAGCATGAAAAAGCAGAGCCGTTCTTAGGAGTTTGGGGGCCCTAAGCATGGATCTTAGGGAGGGGGGGGGGGTTCCGGGAGTGGAGCTCCCTCGAGCTGAGGAGAAAACACCACCCACCACTGCGGCACCTCCATTCTGCCTTCATCAATGTTTCCTCTTTGCTCCCGTGTAACCACTAACCATATTGATACCTAAGCATGGATCTTAGGGAGGGGGGTGGGTTCCGGGAGTGGAGCTCCCTCGAGCTGAGGAGAAAACACCACCCACCACTGCGGCACCTCCATTCTGCCTTCATCAATGTTTCCTCTTTGCTCGCGTGTAACCACTAACCATATTGATAATTCGCCACTGGAGAAAATGTTTACTTCTGAAATATATGGACATATATTGTGGGCGCCTCACGTTCGGGGCCCTTCGCGGATGCGTAGTCAGCGTATGCCTAAGAACGGGCCTGGCAAAGGCCTCTGATTAATACATGTCTTAGATAAGAATTACTTGATCTGTTTTCAGTACTTTGTGCTTACACAAAGTATTGGTTTCTTTGTCATGGATTTGTTAGTAACTGCTGAAGTGAAATCCGTTTTCTAGCATTCGTTGCCAGTGGGTCCAGGTCACTCCAGGTAGTCCCCTATCGCTCTTCTCACCAAACTAGAGAAACTTTAAATCAAAGCATGCGTTCTTAATATGATTAGCGTATCAACCCCCCTATCGTGAATTACCCCCCCCCCCCCCCCCCACGGCGTGCAAGAATATGTTTGGTTTTTTTTGCAACCGGTTATTAAATTTGATAATGGCCGGCTTGAAAGCGCCGCCCAGTGGTGCGGGTCGACATAAAAGGGGCGCCAATTTTGTCAGGGTAGCATATCCGTGTCAAACTCACGTCACGCCAAGTCGTAATCTTTGGTCCAGAAAGAATCAATGGGAATAGTTGCCGGGGTGTCTACAAAGGCAATGTGCAGTACATTGGGTTAAAAATAGATTGCCATATTTTTTTTGGTTGTTTTTTGTTTTTTTGTTTGGTACACTCAAAATAGTGAGATATTTAAGGTTGGTGGGGGGTTCATGATGGGGTCTTATCATGTCTTTGGTAAGGTACTGTAGCGATGATAAGGGCATGTCATGTCATTGGTAAGGTACTGTAGCGATGATAAGGGCATGTCATGTCATTGGTAAGGTACTGTAGCGATGATAAGGGCATGTCATGTCATTGGTAAGGTACTGTAGCGATGATAAGGGCATGTCATGTTATTGGTAAGGTACTGTACCGATTATAAGGGCATGCCATGTTATTGGTAAGGTACTGTACCGATGATAAGGGCATGTCATGTTATTGGTAAGGTACTGTACCGATTTGAAATTAAAAAAAAAAAAAGTTCACCCCCATCTGTAGCACGGAGTATATTTGTTTAGAGTTATTTTAAAAATTCATTCTTAACTGCCCCCCAACCCTACGGGGCATCACCCATTTTAGACACGCCTATGAATTTAACCGTTGCCTGATTGCAGGACGCGATCACAGTTGATGCATTCAAGCGACTATTGAGATAACGCCCTGAAAAAGAAAATTTGAAAAAAGAAAGATAATTTTTTTTTAGTAAAGTCCAAAGTCCAAATAATTTCATTGGCTTTAAATCTCAAAGTTAAAAAAAAAAAGAAAAGGCTTACAACCTGCAAATCGAAACAGTTAATATAACCATAACAAAAAAAAATTAAATGAATAAACTAGGCTAGGATAATTCCTTGATAGTCTTGCTTCATGTTTTGGAAGTTAACCGTCCTACATCATGGCAGTGACGTTTAGAATGAAGCCAATCCGAACAAAAGAAAATCATAGATAGGTTTAATGATTGATTGATGATTGGTAGTGTTGTAATTAAGTATTTGTTAGGTATTCACTTATCGCCAGGTTAAAATAACAACGATAATTACTTTGTTAATTACAAATAGTTTTTTTAAAAATGCCAGGCTTGCAATTTTATTCATTCACCAAACACAGCAGGTTCTCATTTGGTGACCTTGAGTCCTGTTTTATGTTCACACCGCGTGTACTCGTTGATTGATTATTTGAGAGTCCGTGGGTGTCAACGTCGACACTTATCCTACGACCCCCTGGGGGCCGGGGGGGGGGGCGCCAGCCCATCACCTGCAAGTATCCTTACCACCCCACTTGGTACCTGAATAGTTCATCCAATGGTGTGGTCTACGCTGTAACACCGTAGCTTGGGACGTTCAGGGTTGACTTCCTTGACTTAACTTTAGAAGACCAGACTGTGGGGCATCAATGACCCGTGACCGAGGGCCTGGGGAGGGGAGGGTGGTGCAATAGGATACAGGTGTTGGGATAACGGGCACCATTTAAATAGTCACTGTGTGACGCTATAGCAGTAGCGATGGACGCTGGTTGTGCCCGCGGGTCAAGATAAGGACGTCAAGTGGTGAAAGTGATTGACGTTTATGTTAGGTTTAGATGAGTTGTGTTTGAAAACATGACAGTGGGGGGAAAAACAACAGAATAAAAAGCTAGGCTAAGATGCATCTCTTCTTTGTGTTCTGTTGTTAAACAAAAATGACGTCATTTAATATTGTGGACGACTTGTTTGTATCAGAAAGTTTATGAAATAGCTAATGAGCCATTTCATTGACCAGTGTGACAGTTACGTGTTGATAGGAACTGGACATACGTTTGGGGCTAAAACACCCACCCCAACAGCTTAAGACTTGACAGTACTTGGGATTTCAGACTTTGGCTGGGGCGGGATTTTAGACATTGACTGGGGCGGGATTTTAGACATTGACTGAGGCGGGATTTTAGACATTGACTGGGGCGGGATTTTAGCATTGACTGGGGCGGGATTTTAAACATTGACTGGGGCGGGATTTTAGACATTGACTGGTCGGGATTTTAGACATTGACTGGGGCGGGATTTTAGACATTGACTGGGGCGAGATTTTAGACATTGACTGGGGCGGGATTTTAGCATTGACTGGGGTGGGATTTTAGAATTGACTGGGGCGGGATTTTAGCATAGACTGGGGCGGGATTTTAGACATTGACTGGTCGGGATTTTAGACATTGACTGGGGCGAGATTTTAGACATTGACTGGGGCGAGATTTTAGACATTGACTGGGGCGGGATTTTAGCATTGACTGGGGCGGGATTTTAGCATTGACTGGGTCGGGATTTTAGACATTGACTGGATGGGATTTTAGACATTGACTGGTCGGGATTTTAGACATTGACTGGGGCGGGATTTTAGACATTGACTGGGGCGGGATTTTAGCATTGACTGGGGCCGGATTTTAAACATTAACTGGGGCGGGATTTTAGCATTGACTGGGGCGGGATTTTAGCATTGACTTGGGCGGAATTTTAGTATTGACTGGGGCGGGATTTTAGCATTGACTGGGGCGGGATTTTAGACATTGACTGGGGCGGGATTTTAGACATTGACTGGGGCGGGATTTTAGACATTGAAAGGGGCTGGATTTTAGACATTGACTGGGGCGGGATTTTAGACATTGACTGGGGCGGGATTTTAGACATTGACTGGGGCGGGATTTTAGACATTGACTGGGGCGGGATTTTAGACATTGACTGGGGCGGGATTTTAGACATTGACTGGGGCGGGATTTTAGACATTGACTGGGGCGGGATTTTAGACATTGACTGGGGCGGGATTTTAGACATTGACTGGGGCGGGATTTTAGACATTGACTGGGGCGGGATTTTAGACATTGACTGGGGCGGGATTTTAGACATTGACTGGGGCGGGATTTTAGACATTGACTGGGGCGGGATTTTAGACATTGACTGGGGCGGGATTTTAGACATTGACTGGGGCGGGATTTTAGACATTGACTGGGGCGGGATTTTAGACATTGACTGGGGCGGGATTTTAGACATTGACTGGGGCGGGATTTTAGACATTGACTGGGGCGGGATTTTAGACATTGACTGGGGCGGGATTTTAGACATTGACTGGGGCGGGATTTTAGACATTGACTGGGGCGGGATTTTAGACATTGACTGGGGCGGGATTTTAGACATTGACTGGGGCGGGATTTTAGACATTGACTGGGGCGGGATTTTAGACATTGACTGGGGCGGGATTTTAGACATTGACTGGGGCGGGATTTTAGACATTGACTGGGGCGGGATTTTAGACATTGACTGGGGCGGGATTTTAGCATTGACTGGGGCGGGATTTTAGCATTGACTGGGGCGGGATTTTAGTATTGACTGGGGCGGGATTTTAGCATTGACTGGGGCGGGATTTTAGCATTGACTGGGGCGGTATTTTAGACATTGACTGGGGCGGGATTTTAGCCTTGACTGGGGCGGAATTTTAGACATTGACTGGGGAGGGATTTTAGACATCGATTGGTCAGGATATTAGACATTGACTAGTCGGGATTTTAAACATTGACTGGTCGGTATTTTAAACATTGACTGGTCGGGATTTTAGACATTGACTGGTCGGGATTTTATACACACCTTTATTATTCGTTGTATAAGACAAACCTTGATTATTAGTTGCACAAGACACGCCTGGACTATTAGTTGCACAAGACGCGCCTGGACTATTAGGTGCACAAGACGCGCCTGGTCTATTAGGTGCACAAGACGCGCCTGGACTATTAGGTGCACAAGACGCGCCTGGACTATTAGGTGCACAAGACGCGCCTGGTCTATTAGGTGCACAAGACGCGCCTGGACTATTAGGTGCACAAGGCACAGCTTGATTATTAGGTGCACTAAGATATAAAGTTGCGTGGAAGGGGTCAAAAAGTGCAGATATTTGAAAATGAACATTCGCTTTCAACAACCCATACGTAGCTATTCTAGGTATGCCATTGTGTTGCGTGTTTAAGCCCCTAAAGATCAACTTACGTGCGATCTTAATGTCTTTATATTTTAAGGCTATAAAGATGTATATATATATATATATATATATATATATATATAGGTCATAGTAGATACAAATAGAAATGCATCGTTAACCATTAACGGTTCGATAAAGCTTGTTCACTTCCTGTCTCTCTCTCTGTGACACTGTCAACGACTGAACGGCGAATAGATCATCGTACCATTGTCAGTGTTCGTGTTGCACTGATGACCATCACATTGCCATTGTGAGACAGAGTCTTCGTGTTGCACTGGTGACCATCACATTGCCTTTGTGAGACAGAACAATCGCCCGGTTTACATTCAAACTAAGATATTGATGGCCCGGCATGGTGTGTCTTACTGTGAAATACAATCACGTATTTAATGCTGACGATGCATACTCCAGTTTACCCCACTCATTTCTGAAGGTAACATTAAAATTTGATGACTTGCTGGACAACGCCCCCCCCCCCCGCGTGTTAATGTTTGTTGTTTTGTTTGGGTGTAGAAACAGGTGTACGCCCTGTTTGACCAGTTTACCCCACACAGTTCTGAAGGTAACATTAAAATTTGATGCCTTGCTGGCCAACGCCCCCCCCCCCCGCGTGTTAATGTTTGTTGTTTTGTTTGGGAGTAGAAACAGGTGTACGCCCTGTTTGGATATCACTGTCAAGGGCGTCACTGCCGCTCTGGGTCGAACGGGGTGAACATTGTCATGAAAGGTGTGACATGACTTCAAAAATATTCACCACGTCGAGACGTGACCCCCGTTAATGGTGTGGATATATTTGAAATATCCCGGTCCCCCAAAATCCACTTTTAAGGCACGCCTCACATAACTAACTCTTAACCACGGATACAGGACGTAATGACACATTATTCGTTGCAACCTCATCGATGGATCGCCAGGGGGGAGGGGGGAAGGAGAGGGTGTGGGGGAGGAGGGGCCTCTTCTTAATATCGAAGTCCTAATTTGTCGTAGCCCCGGGCTATGGTGCGGGAATTCCCAGCGACTATTAAAGCCAGCAATAAACTCGAATATTAACTTCGTTTGTTTCATCTTGGGCGGCTTTCATTTAAAAATTCATGGGCGTGACCTATATTAATAAATGTGTGTTGTTGAGGCGTTAGCAAGACTGTTCACACGACTGTTCACAAAACTGTTTAACTAGACTGTTTAACAAAGCGTTAACTATAAGACTGTTAACAAGCGTGTTCACTAGACCGTTCATTACACCGTTCACAACACCGTTCACTAGACTGCTTGACAAAGTGTTCACAAGGCTGTTCACAAGACTCTTCACTAGACTGTTCACTAGACTGCTTAACAAAGTGTTCACAAGGCTGTTCACAACACCGTTCACTAGAGTGTTTAACAAAGTGTTCACAAGGCTGTTCACAACACCGTTCACTAGACTGTTTAATAAAGTGTTCACAAGGCTGTTCACAACACCGTTCACTAGAATGTTTAACAAAGTGTTCACAAGGCTGTTCACAACACCGTTCACTAGACTGTTTAACAAAGTTTTCACAAGGCTGTTCACAACACCGTTCACTAGACTGTTTAACAAAGTGTTCAAAAGGCTGTTCACAAGGGTTCTGTAAATTTAACACACACAAAAATTGCCTGACTCCTTTTTTACAGCCCCCATTTCACTGGTTCATGAAAGAGTTCTTCTATTATCTAGGCGTCATGATCTTGTTGATCCCTGTACGACGAATTTGATATAGAGACAAGTTATAACAAACAGCATATCGTTTTAACACCTTTTGAACGTGGACCATTTACTGCGTGACACTTCCTGATATGCACCCCATTGCACGCCACACGCGTCTATTCTTGTGTGCTGCAGTCATCATCTCTACAGCCATCATCTACAGTTTCCATTAATTGTTACAATCATTGTAAATACCTTCTTTGTATAGTCAGTGTATGTTACAAACAACATAAATAGTTTCACACAGTCAATTTATGCCATAAACATAATAAATGACCGCTGCTGAGCACAGACGGACGGCCCTGCTAACAGCTGCTCGTTTGTTTTTTCTGCTTTTATTGCCGTCGATACACAGGACCTGGGCGGCCATTTGTTGTTGTTGTCGTCGTTGCATGGTAAACGTTATAACACCATGGATAGAATAGTGTGGGTGGTGGATAAGTGTTTGAACATAGACATATTCAATATCTGCAATCTGTTTTGACATCAAACTTCCGTTTTCAAACTTATGGAGCGCACTTTACACAATAGGTCATAGGCATAGGATTTATTTGATCTTGCTTGAAGACTCATCAATACAAATATCGAGTCCAAAGTTATCCCCCCCCCCCCATTTTTTGTCAATGCCAAAATTCTAGACTTAAAAAAAAGATGTCTCTCTTGGAACAACCAGTTACATTCCCTGGTTATCGTCTCCTCTCCCCCCCTGCCCAAATAAAACAACCACCATTTCAGGGAAGAGTCTGTCCGACCCTGTTATTAAAAGTTTCTCCCTTTAAATACCCACCTATGGGTGATTACCCCTTGATACAATTGTCTCCCTTTGAACGCTTACCTCTGAGAGCTTGGTTTGTTGATACTGCCTTTACCCGACACCCCCTGTCAACGATCACTTTCTTTTATCTTGATACCTTACCTATCTGTGGTCGTCCCCCCTTGTCACATCCCTGCAATAATCCCCTGTAATCCAAGGAAATCTTACCCTTGCACACATGAAATCCTCATGTCCACACTGTGTGACATTGCCGGCTGTGCCCCCCACCCCACTTGTTACCGTCGGCCCACTCAGTCAATTACCTGATAAGTGTTGCCCCCCCCCCTTGTTACCTTACGCCCCTAAGTCAATTTCCCGATGAT
>CAXITT010000043.1:857013-873869 GCA_964033795.1 Lymnaea stagnalis
TTTTTTTTTTTTTAACCATGGAAATTGTAAAGATCCTAACGTTAAATCTGGGCACATAGATTGTGGTTGGGTAACACTTTATAAGATCTGAAAAATAATGATAAGAAAGCAGATTCTTAAGTGGATGCAGCCCCCCCCCCCCTCCCCCCAAACCCCCACGGCTCTTATATTTGGACGATTCGTGCATGGAAGCTTTTCTTGAGAAGAAGTCAAAAAATCAACCTCGGAACTCAGAACATAGCGGCCTAGTTGTCCTGGAACAAAAGCCTAGTTGGCCTTGAACAAAAGCCTAGTTGGCCTGGAACAAAAGCCTAGTTGGCCTGGAACAAAAGCCTAGTTGGCCTGGAACAAAAGCCTAGTTGGCCTGGAACAAAAGCCTAGTTGGCCTGGAACAAAAGCCTAGTTGGCCTAGAATTAAAAGCCTAAGTTTGCCTAGAATAAAAAGCCAAGTTGGCCTGGAATTAAGGTGTGTCTTTACACGCTAAATGTAATCTGTAGTATTACCATTGAACAGAAGTAAATAAGTAACTAGCTTGTCTGGGGTAATCGGTGTTGGTTCCGTGCGGTAACTGTCCAAACATATTCCATTACATCTACAAAGTCCATCATCCCTCCCTACGCCTTTATTAAATATTAAACTAAATAGGATTTTCTTTTAAATTCCTGACTGATCTTAGACAGCTCATTCATAGACTTTCGAATTAGTCTTGAGTAAAATGAGCCCCCCAAAAAGTTTTTTATTTTTTTATTTTATCAAACTCCGGTTCTTCATTATATCGGAATGTTGCTGTCGCTTGAAATAAAAAAATGACATGAAATTGACTAATGCTAATGTATGCCTACAAAGATGTAGCCAGGTGTTTAGAAAGGGTTTAACTGTTGATCAGTGACCCCCTTTCTACATTTCGACCTTTCGTTTAGTTCCAGCTCTCCCACTGACCTCCACTTGACGCACATTATCACACTTAAGGACACAACGATGTCCCAGAACATCCCCCGTCACATCCTCGGAAAGACACCGTCGGCCCACACAATCGCGAGGCCGTGGTATGCAATATTAATTGATGCCCGTCATTGAAGCGTCTCAAGTGATAACAATTCGTTGACGTCTCGCCCACTTCACAAATACACTAATCGATGAAGTTGGGAAATCTGCCTCGTATTGAAAACCGCCCCGTGTATCGAAATCGTGCCGTCGTTGTCATTGTTCGGCTTGCGTTCAGGTGTTCACCCTTCAGTGATCACCAGCCTGTGCGGCAAATGACCGGACAGTCCGGCTATTGTACACAGCGGAGGATTTAGTTATTTAAGTTGATGAGAATCGCCATAATTTACATTTGTTTAAAGTCGCTAATACAGGGGCGCGCTTGGGGTTGAAGGCGACCTTCACCTTACGTACCCCAGGTGTGCCAGCCTAAGTGGACTTCGGTGATAATTAATAGTTTAAGTGTTTTGAGGGAAACGACAAACTAAACGCCTCCCTACAAACCAAATGCCTCTCCACAAATCAAGCGCCTCACTAGCGTATAATGTATCAGTGTCTGCAGGAAGTCGACAACTGTCTCACTACTGTAAACTTCAACATCTTTCTTCGTGTAAGTTTTCGATCGCTGACATCATAGATGTTTATTAAGATTGGTCTCAAAAGCTGTGGGTTAGAGATTTACATTTCGTTCGAAGTCCAATCTCATGATCTTAAATGACGTCATCATTAAAGATTTTCCATGTGCCGTACACACACCTAATTAGGTTAAACTCACATCCTGTACACACCACACACCTAATTAGGTTAAACACACATCCTTTACACACCACACACGTAATTAAGTTTGGCGCACATCCCTTACACACCCCACACGTGATTGGGTTAAACGGACAGCCTTGACACAGAAAACTGTCCCACAAACCACGACGTACGTATATCGGACATGTTCTGATGGACGCAGGGTCCGAAGTCTCCAACTGAAGCCAAATTAGCATACGCCCCTGGGAAATCAGGCGTATCTCAGCTTAAGATAGTACTTTTGTTGGCGATGACCCTCGGCCCTAGCAGAGGACACATTGTCCCTCGGGGCCATCCCGAGTCACATAATGAGATTGTTGGACACGAAACGTGAATGTACCGAGCTATTTAACTACCAACAGTATGCGCGGTGGGAGGTAGGAAGGGAGTGTTTTACTTGCAAGGGAAGTCACCTTCCAAAATAACCTCTGACCTCTGCACTTTGGCGTTTTTTAAAATAAAAATATTCTCTGACTTTTAGCTGGACATACATTCTCCTCACTCTCACTGGGCCTGACAATGCCGGCTATACGTCTCCTCACTCTCACTGGGCCTGACAATGCCGGCTTAAAGTCTCCTCACCATATCTGGGCCTGACAATGCCGGCTATACGTCTCCTCACTCTCACTGGGCCTGACAATGCCGGCTTAAAGTCTCCTCACCATATCTGGGCCTGACAATGCCGGCTTTACGTCTCCTCACTCTCACTGGGCCTGACAATGCCGGCTTAAAGTCTCCTCTCCATATCTGGGCCTGACAATGCCGGCTTTATGTCTCCTCACCATACCTGGGCCTGACAATGCCGGCTTTACGTCTCCTCACCATATCTTGGCCTTACAATGCCGGCTATGGGCCGGACAATGCCGGCTTTACGTCTCCTCACTCTCACTGGGCCTGACAATGCCGGCTTAAAGTCTCCTCACCATATCTGGGCCTGACAATGCCGGCTTTATGTCTCCTCACCATACCTGGGCCTGAAAATGCCGGCTTTACGTCTCCTCACCATATCTGGGCCTGACAATGCCGGCTTAAAGTCTCCCCACTCTCACTGGGCCTGACAATGCCGGCTTAAAGTCTCCTCACCATATCTGGGCCTTACAATGCCGGCTTAAAGTCTCCCCACTATCATTGGGCCTGACAATGCCGGCTGCTAGTAAGCCGGAGCCTTGTTAGCTCTGGGAGACGTTACTTCACTGAAATAATTTTTCGCTAATCGTGGTTTGGATGTATTATGATTAAATTGATGGTCTTAATGGTTGCGTGCCGGGTGCTCAACTTAAACACCAGACCTCAAACCCTGCACCTTTAGCTGCGTACACCACTTCTCAAACCCTGCACCTTTAGCTGCGTACACCACTTCTCAAACCCTGCACCTTTAGCTGCGTACACCACTTCTCAAACCCTGCACCTTTAGCTGCGTACACCACTTCTCAAACCCTGCACCTTTAGCTGCGTACACCACTTCTCAAACCCTGCACCTTTAGCTGCGTACACCACTTCTCAAACCCTGCACCTTTAGCTGCGTACACCACTTCTCAAACCCTGCACCTTTAGCTGCGTACACCACTTCTCAAACCCTGCACCTTTAG
Organism: Lymnaea stagnalis; assembly: GCA_964033795.1. NCBI lineage: Eukaryota > Metazoa > Mollusca > Gastropoda > Lymnaeidae > Lymnaea > Lymnaea stagnalis. Next base: position 860,386 of record CAXITT010000043.1, read on the forward strand.
CTGCGTACACCACTTCTCAAACCCTGCACCTTTAGCTGCGTACACCACTTCTCAAACCCTGCACCTTTAGCTGCGTACACCACTTCTCAAACCCTGCACCTTTAGCTGCGTACCGCACTTCTCAAACCCAATACGTCACACTTGAAACCCTAAGCCAAAAATCTCCCTTCTGAAACCTTAAAGGTAAAAATCCATCCAAGTCCTAAACTTCAAATGCCAAATGTTAAACCCTTCCCGCCCCCCCCCCCTTTTTTAAATTCCACATGTTACACCCTAAACCACAAATTCCTCAAAATAAACCGTAAACTTGAAAATCTCACATGTTACACCCTAAACATCAAATCCGACATGTTAAATCCCAATAACTCAAACCCAGCACATTTGACCGCCCTTGACCTACAACACGAGTCCTTTGTTTCCCCCGTGCCTTTTAAAAATATTTTTTAATACTCGTGTTAAAATGGTAAATAGCAGCATCGTGTAGCAGCAAAGGATATACATAGACACATCTCTATCTCATTGAGTAAGTAAGCGATACACACTGTGACACACGCGACTCGTGATGGCCGGCAAGACTCCTTTATTAACTTGTATCTCGCCCTCGACTCTTGTCTTTGCCCTCCCGATTCCTCGCATCAGGACGAGCCAGACTCCCCGTATTTGTTCACTAAATAACACAATAAACGAGTCAATGGGACGGGGAGCTATATCGAGCCCGGCTGTCAATCGTGACCTGTTTCCGTCACTCTCGGTAACGTCTTGAGCTAACCTCATTAAGATAACATTTGTCTGTAAGTCTGGGGCCCGACCGTGCACACAGACACGGCCGTTGGTTACGTTGCATAAGTCTCTCTCTTCTTATTTTTTATTCCCCCCCCCCCCCCCCCCTTAACTTTTTGTTCCTTAATTTTTTTCTTTTTTTTTCAAAATTGTTTCTCCCTTTTAGTTTTTTTCTTTTTTCTACGGTAGCTTTCATTTTGTGTTTTGCTTTTTGTTCTGGGAGCAGTTGTGGGGGGGGGGGGGGGGGGCATTCCGAAATATGTCTGAAGTAGATTTCATGGCAAGGAATGATCGCAGTCCAGTGTTCTGTCATAGAGGCATTTTAGAGCATGATATCGGGAAATTGTTTTTAGGTTCAAACAACCGCGTGATACTGTTCAAAATGTCCTCTATTACACCTCGTGCGTCTTTAAATAATATACCCACGTTTCAGGGTGCTTAGAAGTAGAATAGCAACAGTCAGTTGGCGGAGTCAGGTCAAGTATGGGAACACTTGATCGTTTTAAATCTGGTTCTTACCACCCATGTGAATTAACTTTAGTGACACTTTCTGGACTTTGATAATGACTCCTGGACATTGAAAATGACTCCTGGATATTAACAATGACTCCTGGATATTAATAATGACTCTTGGACATTAAAAATGACTCCTGGTCTATGATAATGACTCATGGACATTGACAATGATTCCTGGACATTGACAATGAATCCTAAACATTGACAATGACTCCTGGACATTGACAATGACTCCTGTGCTATGACAATGATCCCAGGTCTCTGATAATGACTCCTCGGGTATGAAAATTACTCCTGGGCATTAACGATGACTCCTGAAAAATGACAAGACTCATTGACTCTGAAAATGACTCGCAGACTCTGATAATGACTCCTTAACAATGAAAATGACCCATGGACTATGAAAATGGCCCCCAAAACTATGACAATGACTCCTTGACTCTGATAATGAATCCTCAACTATGACAGTGACCCGTGGACTATGAAAATGACTCCTGGACTACGTAACGACTCCTGGACATTGACTATGTCTCCTGGACTGCGTCTGCTGAACTGTGGCTCCGGAACTTTTATTTCAACTCCGTTAGACATGTGGGCTCCAACTTCCTGTCTGAGTCAGAATTAGTACAGGAGAAGTCCCGAAGGTTTGCTAGTATATTTTTCAAATACCGCCCGGCGGTCATTTCTCTTCAACCCAAAGATTATCTCTCCTACTCGGAAGGCTCTCTCTCCTTGCGGCTGTTTGAAAGAAAGTGCTGATAGATCACGTGATTCTCGTGGGAACACTACGACTCTAAGATGGCATGGTCATGTTACTACTCAGGCGACTTACAAGTGACTTCGTATGTGTCTCTGTGTGTGTGTGCGCGCGAGTGTGTGTGCGAGTGGCACTTAAGTAACTGGGTCGCCTTAAAGTAACTAGGCTGCACACTCTGGCAGTTTCCGAGCAAGCTGTTAAGTGAATTACTACCACCAGGCAACAGATGGGCCGGGTCCGTTCTGGGTTATATTAACTGAAAAATAAGTAAGAACACACAAAGCCGCGACCTTGTTATTGTTGTATGTTGATTATTTGCATCACGCCCACCCCATACACGCGGATAGAGAGACATTACAATTCTCTGTACTGTAAAAGAAAGAAAAAGCAATTACATCACAACAAAATGTCACTCGCTTGTATGTAATTTCACCTACTAATCTCGTCTAGATGGGCGCAATGTTTACATATGGATTACGCCTGATCTCTCTCTTTTTAAAACAACAATAGTTTTTTTAAGTTGGTGGTTGAATTGTCATGTCGCTTGGCTTCATTGAAATAATCATACTTGATTTGGAGTGGCTACCACTACAGTTGTTATTGACGGCATAACTTCACAGCTGTTCATAACGTCATAACTTCACAGTTGTTCATAACTTCGTAAACTTCACATTTGTTCATAATTTCATAAAAACCTCACAGCTGTTCATAACGTCATAACTTCACAGCTGTTCATAACGTCATAACTTCGCAGTTGTTCATATCTTCATAAACTTCCCAGCTGTTCATAATGTCATGGCTTAAAAGTGGCTAGAAGGAGTGATAGGGGCAGCTTTGGCGGGGTGATGGAACCAATTGTTTGAGAGCTGCTGAATTTTATTAGTTTATTTCAAAGGTTCCTGCTGGTGACCTGCCTAATAAATTATCTGTTAACACTCTATTAGTTTTGAAATGATGAAGCTATCCGCGCCAGGGCTTGTCTCGTTAAAAGTGTGTTTGTAATAATTCAACGGCGAGAAAATCGGATTATTTTGTTTGTCGACTCTGTCCGATTTAGTTATTGGCTTATCTGTTATACAGTGATTATTGGGCTCAGCGTGCAATTTTGTTGTCCTCTGTGTAATGTAACGTTAGTGGATTGGTCCCGAAAAAACAAAAACGCCATCTAATTATTCAGTCTTTTTCTTTCATGACCATTTTTTAGGAACATGGTGTTTCTTAAGATTCGCTCCGAAAATTTTTAAAAATAAAAGTAAACAAATAAACATTAAATCAATAGCATCAAACTGAGTTCTGTGAACCCTGGATAAAGGACAAACAATAATACTACAAGATCTCTCAGGAATTATCAAGCAATGTTACATGGCAGCTGTGATACATGATTATCAGTGATTTATAATATTGATCGTTACCCCCGGTGTTGTCTTATGACGTCTTACTCAATTAAAACAGTGTGCTGTTTGTTATATGTTAGTTCATATGGCTGTGTTCGCCTTACCAAATGATGCAAACAGTTGGACGTTCAAACATTGAGACATTATTAAGTCGGCAAGTGTGTTTTAAAAAAAACTTGATCTTACCAGTGAACTGATCGAATGCCTTCACCAGAGGCGACCTGGGTATTTCCTGATTTTGATGCTGATGTCGGCGTGTGTATCTTTTGTAAGAGCACCTGAAAAAAAAGTATGGGCAACAAACAGGGCACTTCTGGCCACCAGCATGGAATCGACACGAGGGCAAGGAGCTGGTCCTTCCACGGGGTCAGCAGCCGGAGGAAGGCCGCCTTTGGAGCAGGGGTCAGCCCGGGGTCCGCCGGGAAGAGTTCCTCGCTGGACGACGGCAAACGCGGCAGGAGCAACTCCATGCACGAGTCACGGGGCAGACGTCACAACGCCCGGGTCGTGGCCAACCTGGCGGCCCTCGATGCCGACAACGATGGGGACGCCGACGCCGAGGATGACTCGCAACCCGAGCTGAACGCAGCTGGCCTAAGTTCGAGCGCCGATGACCTGAGGTCCCGCTCGTTCACCAATGAGAGTAAGTCTGACGAACGACTTAACACGCCCTCTGATATGAGATTTGTGTCCGAACTCTCCGAGAAAAACCTCTCGTATTCTCACATGGGAAGGGCCGACACCGTCCCCTTGAAAAGAGCGATGCCGCCGGAAATGACAGAAGATCCTTGGGTCACTCAGTCGGAGAAGCCGCAGAAGTCATCCGGTGGCGTTCATTTAAAAGAGCCGCCGTGCAGGAAGGAGCTTTTTAAGGACACTTCATCACATTCTAGTCACGCAGACAGTAAATATATTTCCAATTCAACCGCCAACGAAAACAGTAAACCGATGGATACATTCGACCCAGCCAGCATTCAGCTTTTGAAATCCTCACCGTTGAGACGGAGTGACAGACGCAGAGGCGGCAAGAACAGCGTTGCCAAAACAAACAAAGACAATGAAGAGAATAAGGCGGAAGTGACTGAAAACATTGATTCGAACGACAGGATGTCAGATCCAGGAAAGACATCCTTTGGTGTGCTGGACGCCAGCAAAGCGCCACCAAGACACACCTTTGAGACGAGTCATCGCGGGTCTGACGCTGACTCATCTGACGTATATAACCAGCGTCCGCTCAAAACGGACGTTTCCGACTCGGGCCAGAGATCCGAGGCATCCAAGGTCATCATGAGGTCTGTAAAATCTCACCGGGTTCAGCCTTCGCCGACCGACTTCTCCGCGATTTTGTCACCCTTGTCACGCGCCCCCGTCACCACAGGGGAGGTAATTAACGTTTCCGAATCTATCACCACCAAGGCGGCCTCGTCTCAGAATTTAAATGGCGGCCAATCTGCTGGGGTAGGCGGGCGGCGTCCCGTTGCCAGGCAACGTTCCCTCGAAGAGAGGAGCGACCGCAGCATCGATTGCGACGGCCAGTCGGACAAAGAGACGGCGACGTCTTCTGCGACCGTCGCTCAGGCTGGCCATCAGCGGGGGTCCAAAGTCTCCCGAGACCATTCCACTCCATCCTCATCTCTGTCCTCGCTGACCTCGGTCAGCCAGTCCCACATGGGCAGCCGGTCGTCGTCATCATGCACTCAAAGCAATCCTCCGTTGCGATCCTCGCATTCCAAGCTTTTTAAAAATTCGAGCGATTCAGATACAAACAGTTCAACACAAAAACATGGCCATTTATCTCACGGTGTCGGAAGTGGTCAGCAGAGCGTGACGCAATCATCGGCCACGTCAGATATACCAGCACGGGTCTCAAGAAGCTGCAACCAGCTCATCGCCGGGAAGAAGGTGCACGAGAAAAGGTTCAGCCTTGACCTCAGCAAGTTAAGTCGGGGACTCCGAGGCAGTGGTTCCGACAGCTCCTCCGATTTCTGCCGGGGATTGTCAATACTGGAGGAGTCGGCGAACATCAGCCACAGCATAGACGCGGTGTGTCCTCGTTCTAGTCACAAAGATCACATAGACAAGAAGTCAAACTGCTATTCTGACCAATGTTTGGACACTTTAGGTCGCCGCAAAAAATACAAAGAAAACCGAACGGAGAAAAAGACCGCGACTTCGAATAAGCCATTGTCAAAATCAGATAACGATTCCATGGAACAAAGTTTTGTTGTTGACAAGAGCGAACGGGACAATAGCATTGAAGTAGACAGCAATCGGTCGTCGGATAATTTCGACCCCTCGTTGCCTTCGCCGCGTTTCGGCGAAGTCTGCCCTGATACCGACAACACCCATGTCGATACCGCGGCGACGTCGGGAACGCCCAACTTCGCCACGGCCATCACAACGACGGACTCTGGTTACAACACGGGGAAGAGCTACATGTCGTGTGACCAAACGGCCGGGAACCCATCCGTCCCGACAGTCTCGTCGAGTCAGCGCTCGCATCTGTATTCCATGGAAAACGACAACCCTCATCACATCAGTCATGCATACGTCTTGAGCAGCCCCCAAGCCGGCAGCGGCAAAGGAAATGGAAGTGTTGCCCATTTTAGCGGCGATGCGCATTTCGGAGATGTTGGGGGTGCAGGCAGTGTTGGAATGGACAACTTTGACGCCAGACGGCCTAGTTCCAGTAAAACATATGATACGGCCGGTTTTGTAAACTATGGCGGGCTGCTCACGAGGGATAAGAAGAACGTCCTTGTTGGAGGAGATGGTATCAGCAACAGCGGAATGCCATTGGCACGGGTAGGCTCAACCTTTGTTGGACATGCGATTTCCAGTAATGAAACCCGACACGTGTCCGACAAACGGTGTGTTGGAGAGGGTGCCAGTTTGAAGAAAGGGATGGTGGTTGGTGGCGTTACCGAACAAGCGGTGACGTCCAGATGGACGGATGATGATGAGATGGCCAAAGGTCTTTTGATGATTGATGACATTGAGGACGAGGGCGATCTTAAAGGTGATTGTGGTGTTATTAAACCGCCAACGGCTCAGACGGGTCCGAAAGACGTGAAGAGAATGTGTCACGAGAGTGAAAACTTGACCGGCTTTGATGAGCCACTTGGCTCTGCCGCCGCCGGTCAGCCGAGTGGAGAGGGCAGTCAAGTGGGTGGACGTAATCAAGAGTTGTACGCAGAAGAAACCATGACGGGATGTCATTTAGTGGGGAATCAAGTGCATGCAGACCTAGCCACCACTCGCGCTAGCCATGCCGTGGGAGGCTTGTCGAGGGAGTCGGGGCACATGGCTCAAACTCAGTCCTACACGCAACACGAACTGACGACCAAAAGTCGAACAAACTACGAACTTACGAAGTCGAGTATTGAAGGTGTAAACACTGGGGACGTAACTGGTGCGCCCGAGATCTCAGAACACGATTTACCTTCGCCGGAGGGTAACACCTTCGTTGCCAAGTCTGCGGCTGGCACTGATTGTTCAGCGGTTCTCACAGGAAACCTAAGTCTGGATGCCGGTGCCAGAAAGCAAAGCTGCCACGAGAAAGACTGCCAGGAAACGATTGGGAGACACCTGTGTGAAGATTTATCAAGGGAAACTGGGTCTCGCACAGACATCGGAAGTTGTGGCGAGGGTGTAAAACATTACTCCGGGTTCCTTAATGACAAGAAGGAATTCGCCTCATCCACAAATAGACTCGCGACTGAAAATAACTCAGGATGTGGCGATTGTGGAGGCCCATTTGGCCGCGATACTGCAACAAGTGGTGTTAGTGACGGTGGCGTGTTCAGCACTTTAGTGCACACAGGTACACCCAGCCACCATCTCGCGTGGAGGGAAGGCGGACTCATGAACGCAACAGAGGAAAGTCACTGCAGTAATGATCGTTTCTCAAACCCCGGGACAGCGGGCAACGAAAGTGACACGGAAAATCTGAGTAGTTTTCCCCCCTCGACAGCGGTCTCGTTGAACAACGACACGACAGGGGTGTGTAATGACGGGACCGTCCCCTCGAGTGAACCCAACAGCGGTATGCATACATCACGCAATTCGGGCCTCACGGCCGTGACGAGTGATAGAACTTCCGAAAATAGACCTCGCGGGTCCGCGGTGGGCTCGCCGCAAAACCGTTTGGTGAGAAGCGGCGACGGCACGGTGAGGAATGGCAGCGGCGCAACTTGTGATCACGTTGATGGAAGCGGTGGCCGCTGTGTTAAATGTATTACAGCCGGCAGCGGTGGCGACAGTGGCCCCCGTGCGTGCGGGGTATCAATGCAATCTTCACGTGACGGAATTCCACCCACGGGGATCGGTGGAGGAGCCGACCACGCGATTTTGACCTCGCCACAACAAATAACAATCAACAGCCAAGTTTTTGGCCCAGCACACGACACGAGTTTACAAAGCATTACCGGCAAGGAAGGAGGAGCCGATCCGAGGACTTACGAGTCGTTGCGCGAGGATTCGATAGATAGGTCGGGAGGCTCGGCGACCAACGCACAGCGACCAGGGAGACGGGTTTTAACAGATGCGCAACAATCGGCCACAGATCAAAGCGACGCCGTCGTTCCACAGTCGTCGTTTGGAAACATTGAAGCCTCTCAAGAGAGCTCGAGCTGTGTCAAGGATGTGACTTTGAGTAAACTCGACCCCAAGAGCAACCCGTCCAGTGATGTTAGTCAGATAGGCAACAAAAATGCTCAAGTGTGTTCTAAAATTAAGGGATACGCTCCTCAACAGGTCATTTCCGGTTCACAGGTGGCGTCGAGTAATATTAGCTCATCACGGCTATTTATGGAAGTCACCAATCCAGGATACGAAACGGACAGCTTGGAGAGAAACGCTTCGTCGTCTGCGTCCAAGCTGAGAGAGGTGTCCAAAACTCTGTACGCGGATAAACTGACCGGACACCGGAATCTCGCTGACCGTCCGGCCGATTACAAAAAACAGCAGAAGGTGAACTCACCCACGTCCAAGCTGTCTACATTCGCCAAGGATTTGAGCGCCACTGATGACTTCATCGGCGAACTAAGCAAGCGTCGCGGGACGGCAAGCCTCCTGAGAGATTTATCTCTGTCCGAGAACAGCATGCTCGACTCTCTGGACAATGACTGGCCGTACACGGGTGCGGAGTCTTCGGGTAAAATCTGCTTCGAACCTTCAGAGGACTTCGCGGAGAACGTCAAATCCATCTACTCCCAAGGTGAGAGGTCGTTGTCCATGGCGGACTGTTCTTACCCGTTGGACGTGGTCAAATCGTATTCGGCCGGCGGTTTTCAGAAGCCCCCGCAGGGAGATATGATCCAAGACTCGCCTGACAACACGAGAAACAACATCAATCTTCTGGACACGAGCCTCAGCATGGAGATTCTGGATTCTCGCTCGCGGCTCGGCAGCGCGGGTGATGGAATGGATGACGAGTTCCCTACGGAAATGCGACCCCGAACCAACTCGGCTACATCTGTAGAGTTGGGTTCAAAGTTCAGAGGTCGTATTGCGATGGGGATGGCCAGTGCTCGGATAAGGAGGTCGTATGCCAGCCCCGTTAAAGAGAAATACCCACCTCACGTTGTCCAGGATATTTACGCCCAGGTGGTGAAATCTCAACTAACAAAATCCGCAGCTCACGCCGCTTCAGCTGTCCCGGTGACTGGGCGGACGTCTTTATATAACCTGCCACTGAGCCCTCCTGTCAGCGCCGGCTCACCCAGCCATCAGTTGCTTTCTTCTCGGACGTTTCATTCTCCTAGTCCAGTGCGGGGTCTGAAATGCACTGCCAACGCTCCGCATTTTTACGAACGCCCAATGAGTCCGCTCTACACGTCTGAAATTCAGCAGCAGAAGGACTCGACTCAGTCCTCGGGTATTAACCAATCCCACCAGCAGTTGAGTCACACGAAGCCTACGATGAAGCATTCAAACAGCGTAGACGTCCCGAGCCGTGCTGCTGCTAGCAGCTCCAATTCCGGCATGGGGCACTCGCAGAGCATCGACATACCGACGTGGACCCACGCACCAAACTTCAACGTCCCTCGTCAAAGACATTCTCTGGACAGCGGTCAGCGATACCTCTCGCAGTCCGCCGACTTCTCTCACAGCGGCCTCCACCATTACTACCACAGTCAGAAAACGTTTCACAACGCCACGGCGCACACCGAATCGTTCGGACCGTCGTCGTCTTCATCTTTTGACAACCTTTCATCCAGCAGGGAGAACGTGGCGTTTCTCTCGTCGTCTTTCCCGGCCCACCCCAGCCACTTCCACGCTCTCCACGCCCCCATGTCCAGGGCGAGCATCAACCTCGCGCCGCTCCCCGAGGAGCATCTGATGTCCAGCGGCCACGCGTCGGGTGGCGCGAGTCTACCCGGGTCTCCGGGATTCCACCACCGGTACCACGTGGTGCCCAACTACAGGGACCCGCCCTACCCTTCTCATTACGGGCACCGCTACCCCCCTCAAGCTGTCGGCTTCTCGCACGCCCAGAAACAGCGCAGCAGCTCAGTGCACAGCATTCCGTCACAGGATAAGTTGAACAAGTTTCTCAACGACCCCCGTGGTCAGATGTGTCCCGACCTGGGATACGCCACGGGCAAGGCTGCTTTTATGGAGGGCAACAGTCAGGCTTACTTGGGCAACGCGGCCTTGGACACCGGAGACGGGGACGTGTACCCACTGAGCCGGTCCGACCACCCAGACGTAAGGGCCATGTATCAAGGTTTCTTTTCCGGGCGCCCGCTGGACTCCGCAGACCGGGCCTGGAGTTATAGTATGACGTCACTGGTGGACGGAGCCCACGGATTAATTTATTATGGTGAGTTCTTGTTATCATATCTTGTTATTTCCCGCTGTCTTGTTGAGTCTCCACACCTGTTGAGAACACCATGTCATCATTATGTCTTTGTCTTTGTGATCATGTACATCCATCTTGTTTGTTACTGAAAAATAACATTTGATAAAAAATATTTTGCAAAGTTTAATCATTAATATCGCCACGAATCTGCGGTGGCATTGAACACGTTTACAGAGACATGGCTGTTATCTGCGATGGCATTGAACACGTTTACAGAGACATGGCTGTTATCTGCGATGGCATTGAACACGTTTACAGAGACATGTCTGTTATTTGGGTTTTTTTTTTTTGTTTACTTCATAGCATAACAGCTGGCGGTGTCAGACTTGCATGTTGTCTGAACTACTCAGTGGAATCGTTCGTTGCTTTACAAATAGGGTTTCTTTCCCTGGATTCAGCGCGATTCTTGGGAAATAAAACTTTTTTTCCCTGGAAATTTTCTCATCCCTGGAAATATCTGGTACTCACAGAAAACTATAATTATTGTTTGGATTTTCCATTTTAAAAAAATTTAACAAGTCACAGATTGTCACAAATTGTCGCTATAAGTCAGGACCTGTAAAATATAGTTACATGCCCTGAAATACTAAGCGTGGTAGCTCTAGTAACAGGTTCTCAAGTGTTTTCAAGTCAAGATCACATTCGTTTAGAAAGAGAGGCTTTTAAATTGGGTACATTCTCGGAAAGGAAAGCATTTTAAAGCTTACTTTTCCAGTTAAAATGTAATTAGCGACATATTGAACGACATGATTTAAATCATAACTCAAACTTTCAGACTTTCATAACTTTCAAACTTTTAAATCACTACTCCTGGCTGAACTAGTAAAGATAGTCCAGGACAGGGACATATGGAAAAGTATAGTGGATGACCTATGCTCCATTGGGAGTCAGAAAGGCTAAGAAGCAGACTTCTTTTAGCCTACCGCTGCAGCCGGCGACCCACTTAAATCCACTCCTAAACCCCACCGGGCGCTTCGATTAAAGTTCAGGAGACGCCACCGACAAGACATGCAACTCTTTGTTGTATTTTGTATTTATTTGACAAACCGGCCTCCTCCTCCCCGTTCCCCTAAACCCCAAAATGTGCTGTGGGTGCCCGGGTGTGTGTTTATAAACAGGTCTGACACCACCACGATCCCGTCGAACCTGTCGTCCCCTTCCAGAATAGAATCTGATCTCGTCTTCGTTAACGATGAAACTCCGAAGTTGCGAGATTTTAAAACTCCGACGAGCCTGGTTTCATTTCACCGTCAGGGCTCGTGTTTGTTCCCCTTCATTTGACCCCTCGCTCACCTGCTTCAGACGGTTGTACACCACGTCTACCTGTTGACCCAGATTGCATCCACGGCTTCGATGGCTGTGGAGTCGGATTGCATAATTTTACAGCTTTGACTCCGGGTGCACATTTGCACAGTTCCTGTCCCACGAAGGTTGACTAGTAGAGTAGATGCAGGCATGGCGTCACATCCTCTCCACCCACTATTTCTTTTGTTCACTGGGCATTTTGCCTTACCGTGTTTTTTATAGGTGGACACATCCGTAACGGCCCCCCGACTCCAAAGATTTGACTTTTGCCATAACAAACGTCCTTAGCTTCCATACCATCTCACACGAACCCAACACTTAGAATGATATACTATGTGTGTTATATACTATGTGTGTTATATACAGTTTCGTAGCGAGGGTGTTTGGCGCCCGGGGACAAGATTCGCGCCCGGGGACAAGATCCATTTTTAGCGCCCCTTTTTCTTTTTTTCAACTCTCAAAACCATTATTTTAATTAATAAAATAATATCAAAGCACATTTTGGCGCCCCTAACTAGCTGGCGCCCGGGGACATCTGTCCCCCCCCTGCCCCCACCACGCTACGCCTCTGGTTATATACTATGTGTGTTATATACTATGTGTGTCGTACACCCCCTCCTCATGCACCAAAAAAGTACTTAAGTTTTGTCACTAACCTATATTGTTTGACCCCATGTTTCACCGCCTCTACTCCCACTCTCCCATTCTCTTATCCCCACTCATTACTCTATTTTCCATTCACTCTTCTACCGCCCACTCACTCAACTACTCCCCCTCACACCTTCTTTACTCTCCTCTCACTCATTCTCTAACCCTCACCCCTTCTATTCTCCCCATTCTCTTATCCCCACTCATTACTCTATTTTCCATTCACTCTTCTACCGCCCACTCACTCAACTACTCCCCCCTCACGCCTTCTTTACTCTCCTCTCACTCATTCTCTAACCCTCACCCCTTCTATTCTCCCCATTCTCTTATCCCCACTCATTACTCTATTTTCCATTCACTCCTCTACCGCCCACTCACTCAACTACTCCCCCTCACACCTTCTTTACTCTCCTCTCACTCATTCTCTAACCCTCACCCCTTCTATTCTCCCCATTCTCGCCTCAACTCGCTATTCACTCTTTCTCTACTCCTCTCACCGCTTCTCTACTCCCCTAACTCCCCTACTCCTCACTCCCTCCTTCGCTACTTCCCATTTTCCCGTTATCGATTCCACATTCACTCTTCTCCTTCACCTCCCCTCACTCCTTCTCCGCCCCTCATTCGCTCCACTAATCCCCTCTCACTGCTCCTATACTGCCCATTATCTACTTCTCTACTCCCCATTCACTCTTCTACTCCTCACTCACTCCTTCTCTACTTTTCCCCCATGAACTCCCTCACTTGGATTCCTCTCCTTGCCATCTCTCTTACCGTGTCTTGTGTAAGACCAGGCAAGTAAAACCTATTTGCTTACTCTGCACTATTTGAAACTCCCCTATATTTCTTGAGGTTTTTTTAACAACAAAAAAAATAAATAAAAATTTTTTAAAAATGTATCTTGCACCTGAGGTAGCAGCAGACGATAGCGGTAAATTCTGCTTGTTTGATACTGTTATAGAAGTCTATATTTATCTCCCCGGTTATCGCGTGAGCCAATTTGACCAGTTTGTCATGTTGCCAGGATATTTATTTGAGTTTTGTGGGCACGTGAGTGTGTGTGTGTGTGTGTGTGTGTGTGTGTGTGTGTGTGTGTGTGTGTGTGTGTGTGTGTGTGTGTGAGCTTGCGTGTGTGTTTGTGATGCTTTTTTTTTTTATAAGTGAGTGTTAGGTTCGTGTGTATGTGTGTGTGTGTGTGCGTGTGTGGGTGTGTGCGTGTGTG
>CAXITT010000043.1:895209-963938 GCA_964033795.1 Lymnaea stagnalis
ACGTTGGATGACACGTTGGATGACACGTTGGATGACACGTTGGATGACACGTTGGATGACACGTTGGATGACACGTTGGATGACACGTTGGATGACACGTTGGATGACACGTTGGATGACACGTTGGATGACACGTTGGATGATACGTTGGATGACACGTTGGATGACACGTTGGATGACACGTTGGATGACACGTTGGATGACACGTTGGATGACACGTTGGATGACACGTTGGATGACACGTTGAATAACACGTTGAATAACACGTTGAATAACACGTTGGATAACACGTTGGATAACACGTTGGATAACACGTTGGATAACACGTTGGATAACAAGGGAACTGAACGCGGTAAAATAACCAGATGGGCACAAAACCCCAGCCTCATATAATAATGGCCAGGAAGCACTCAGACAAAAATGGCTTGTATGTCGGGTCCCATCATATTTGGTAACAGCATTAAGTTTGGGTCATTGAATCTACGAATGTTCACTTAGTGCCAATGCGCTGTGCCTAAATTGCAGGCCAGTGAAGTATTGCAATGGTTGGTTCCGTTCAACAAGTACAACTATGTTTAGGGAGGAAACAAACATAAAGAAGTCGGATAGATACACGAGGCGGTTAACTACAGGAGACGTTAGGTTATGGAGGAATCGATTATTGGTATCGGAAAAGACATGAGAGGGGAGAAGAAAAGGATTAGGCCATGCCATTAGAATGTTGGTGTCGATTACTTCTCCCCCCACCCCCTTCTCCTCTCTCTTAGTCTCTGTCGATAAGTCTGATTGACTTTGATCTCTTACCGTCTCGTTTTCTGGCTTTCTTTCTATTCAGTGTTTACCTTTATTTGTATTTGTCCCTTTCTGGTGTTATCTCTCTTTCACTCATTCTTCGCCACTTCTCTCTCCTTCCGCCTTCCTCTCTCTCTCCCTCCCTCCCTCTCCTCTCTCCCCCAATCTCTCTCTCTCTCCCGTTGTAGGGGTATGTCTTCCTGTTCACCATTAACTGTCTTGGCATCAAAATTTGTGTCTGGCCCAGGTTTTCTTTGTGACCAGCAACCTTTCACTATGTTTGTGTGTCCAGTACGCTTTACTCCTGACTTTGTCTAACACTCTGTCACCATGTCTTTGTGTCCATCACTGTCACCCTGTCTTTGTGTCCAACATTGTCACCCTGTCTTTGTGTCCAACACTGTCACCCTGTCTTTGTGTCCAACACTGTCACCCTGTCTTTGTGTCCAACACTGTCACCCTGTCTTTGTGTCCAACACTGTCACCCTGTCTTTGTATCCAACATTGTCACTCTGTCTTTGTGTCCAACATTGTCACCCTGTCTTTGTGTCCAACATTGTCACACTGTCTTTGTATCCAACAGTGTCACCCTGTCTTTGTGTCCAACAGTGTCACCCTGTCTTTGTGTCCAACAGTGTCACCCTGTCTTTGTATCCAACATTGTCACTCTGTCTTTGTGTCCAACATTGTCACCCTGTCTTTGTGTCCAACAGTGTCACCCTGTCTTTGTGTCCAACAGTGTCACCCTGTCTTTGTATCCAACACTGTCACCCTGTCTTTGTCCCCATTATTTTGTCCCCGTATGAGCCTATCAACACTCACTTTTGTTCTATAAATTCCATTTACTCCACCCCTCACCCCCGCCACCATGCCAACACTACATTCTCTTGAGAAAGCAATTAACCGTGTGACATCTATCTAATAAAACACACAACTAATCTATTATTTATTGCACGTCCAGCCGTGTGGTATCGATATTTAAAAAAAACACACACAACTTACATATCATTTATTACACGTCTAGCCTTGTGGTATCGATACATTAAAAAAACAACACACAAATTATATATCATTTACTATAATTCTAGCCTTGTGGTATCGATATATTAAAAGAAAAGCACACAACTTATTTATCATAAATTACAAGCCTAGCCGTGTGGTATCGTGTGGTATCGATATCTTTAAATGACTGGTCGATAACGTATTGACCGTCTAGCCATGCTATCGATGTAATTAAGCAGTTGATTAACGGCCAATCAAAGATTTGCATACGGAGGGGTAGGGGTCATGTTCGATTCAGAGACCGTTAATGTACACATGTTATGTTGTGATACTTGCCGCGTGATACATTCAGAGACCTAGAATGTACACATGTAATGAAATGATACTTGCCGTGTGATACATTCAGAGACCTAGAATGTATATATGTAATGTAGTGATACGTGCCGTGTGATACATTCAGAGACCTAGAATGTACACATGTAATGAAATGATACTTGCCGTGTGATACATTCAGAGACCTAGAATGTATATATGTAATGTAGTGATACGTGCCGTGTGATACATTCAGAGACCTAGAATGTACACATGTAATGTTCACATGTAATGTAATGTTACTTGCCGTGTGATACATTCGAATTCATGACAATCTGGTGTGACCTTGCTTGGAGGTGACCCAGATATAACGTCACATGGGCGTAACCTCATCAGGGCGATGGTGTCCTATTATCATTATAGTCGTTTCTGCTTACGTCCGGTGCTTCAAGATCCGATCTGGTGTTAGGGGTCATCTTGACCCGCCGCGTCTGCATAATTTTTTGTTCAAGCTTCTCTGTGCTCTCATTAAGTCTCTGATGCTGTAGTTTCATGTCCGTAATTGCCGCCCTTTGAACGCCGATCACACAGAGGGGAAACGGCTTGGAAAAACACAACACATTCCATGTTTGAGCCGCCCTGTGTTCACGCCTACGACTAATGGGGTAGTTGACACCCCCGCCTCATTTTTTCCCACCAGCTTCCCTTTTCCACCACCCACCCATACATAGCAACCGCAGATGGATTTCTCTCCCTCTCTATATATATATATATATTTTTCCCTTCTAAAATCGTCTTTACGAGCTCACCACAAGTCATACACAACTTACCTCCAATTGTTGACACACTAATAATTGTGGCTAGAGTTTTTTATTTTTTTTAAATTTATTTGTTCAAGTGAAAGCCTGGGAAACATAGATTTGACGGTTGAATAGCTCACTTAAAGCCACCGAAATAATTGATAGTGGGATAATGTAATGTTCGGGGAAAAAGGGGGGGGGCATGGGGCGACCGGATACGAAGGGATATGGGAGGATGAGGGGGGCGGTAGGACAAGAGGAGGGGCGCCAGTGGCGTGATGACGAGGGAGGACGGGAGTTGTTTTTTTTTTAATGCATGGGGGCGTTGGGAGAATGCATGAAGTAACAACGGGGAAAAAAGGCAGGGGCAGAGAAGCAGTGACCGAGTCGTAAACGGTTTGACCTCCCTTTGTTTAACCACCCATGTAGTGTCATCTGAGCGTTGGATTGTTACAGAGTTCAGAATAGAAATAAACAAATTTTTTTTTTTTTTTTTTTTTTTTTTTTGGGGGGGGGGGGGGGGGGGGGTTGTTTTTTCTTTTAAAAGTACATACTTGGTATATTTGAGAAGTTCACAAACTTAAATGAAATTAGGCTATATGTCTTTTAAATTTCACTTTAACTTTTGAAATTAAAAAGATATATTTCTGCTGTTCTGAAATGTACTGCTACATTATAAAAATGGCGTTTATATCAAGCGCGAGGAGAGGTCCTGGTGCAGCCAGTGCACCAAGTAGCCAGTGCACCAAGTAACCTGACCTGCCCCCTCCCCTGCACTGGAAATAACCTCTACTTGTGATACTTTGATCACTTGACACTCAAGTCTTTCCCTTGTGAACACATGTCTGATGCATGAATACAGTGATCACATGTAAGGGTAAACTCCCTGGTACAAACAATGTTATGAGCCCTCAACTTACACCCAACACACAATGGGTGTGTAGTGTAAATGGCTCTATTACTCCTACTAGTCCCTGGTCACGCACAGGCCGTTTAACGCTGTGTAATGACTGTCATGGCCGAGTATTGTGCCAGGCGTGAGGAGCTCTGACTCCATGAGGCATAAGCTTGAACCCATCCATCAAATTGTTGTTTGGAATGGCTCAGTGATTCATGGAAGTGGCCTCCTTTAATTGACAATTTTGGCTCTTTAATCCAGCTAGCCGTTCGTCACTTCCGGTTAGATATCTAAGAGTGTTCATGTCATTAAACATCGGGATGTTTATTTGGTTGTCTTATTGTTCAAGCTCTTTTGATGAATCACCTTTTTTAACAAAACAAAAAAAAAAAGAAAAACTAACCACATCTCAGGGGTGTTACTGCCAATGGCTACGCCGTGTTTGCGCCTTTACGGACGTTCCGGCGTTCCAATGCTATATCAAAAAAATATATATATATATTTATAGAAACATCTTTGAACATAGCTTGGTCTTGTGATGAGATCACTGCGCACACAACTACAACTTCCTGTAGTAACTTTGTCTTGTGATGAGATCACTGCGCACACAACTACAACTTCCTGTAGTAACTTTGTCTTGTGATGAGATCACTGCGCACACAACTACAACTTCCTGTAGTAACTTTGTCTTGTGATGAGATCACTGCGCACACAACTACAACTTCCTGTAGTAACTTTGTCTTGTGATGAGATCACTGCACACACAACTACAACTTCCTGTAGTAACTTTGTCTTGTGATGAGATCACTGCACACACAACTACAACTTCCTGTAGTAACTTTGTCTTGTGATGAGATCACTGCACACACAACTACAACTTCATGTAGTAACTTTGTCTTGTGATGAGATGACTGCACACACAGCTACCACGTCCTGTTACTATAAAAGTCCAAAGCCTGGCTCGTCACAGCTGTGTTACTTAACCCCAACTCCGCCCAGGGCTCACATTACAAGATGGGTTCAACGCCCTGGTCAGTTTGCCGACCATGTTAAAAAAATGAACGCATTATTTATAACGCAACAATTATTATTATTATTATTATTATTATTATTTTACACACTTCCTCTACTAATGTATTTGTTGTATCAAACGTTTAGTCAGTTAACCCCCTCATTTCATGTCAGAAAAATTGTCTGGGCAACGGTCGCCCAAGCTGTGACCGACATTCTGAGAATAATTGCTCATTCCGTACTGGGTTTTGTTGGACCTGAAAGGGAAGCGGGGGAAGGGAGGGTGGCCGTAGTAATCATCAATTATTTGCCCCACGGGGGTTCACGGCCCAGCCGGTTCCAGGACGTAAAGAAAATCTTCAGCAATGAATCGCTTTACGATGGCTAGAGACCTCAGTGTGGGGACTTAATGATAAAACGATCGCTGGCTATGGAACTATGTTAGCAATAGATCTGTCCTACAGACGGACCATTGATATGTTAGCGATAGATCTGTCCACCCTAGGCTGGGGTACCGCGCTTTATAAGACCTCTTATTATTATTATTATTATTATTATTAGACAGATCATTATATGTTAGCAATAGATCTGTCCTACAGACAGTACATTTCTATGTTAGCAAATTATCTGTCATATAGACAGAACATTGATATGTGTATAGCAATAGATCTGCTTACAAACAGAACACTGATATGTTGGCATTAAATCTGTTTACAAACATAACATTGATATAAGTTAGCCGAAGATCTGCTTACTAACAGTACTTAATTATAAGCTAGCAATCGATCTGCTTACAAACATACTATTGATATGTTAGTTAGCCATGTATTTGGTCTACGGAAGGAGAAGTCTAATCGACCAGTGTCAGTGCTGTTAGTTTTGTTTGGAGAATACCGTAGTTATCCAATTTGAACAGTGTTGGGGACTTAATCAAAATAGTGTGACATACGGGACAAAAAAATGTAGATTTAACTCAAATTCTATGTCTTCTGTTTCTTCAAATGATCCTTAACTTGAAGGCTGATATCCGCTTTTCCATTTACATCACTATATTAAATATTTCTTTACATGTAACTTACATGTGGAAACTGAAAATTGAACCTATCAAATAAACACCAAATAACTATGAAACTAACCACTATATTTTTCTGCCTAAACATTATTTATGCATTTTATTTACATATCAAAAGGAGCCTAGACAGTTTTTCACGAAGATGCCATGAACATCAAAAACTAAATCACTGGTCAAGTGTGATGTCGCCATTTCGGGCAACATTCTTTGACCGTGCGTTGGCGAAATTGACACAATATCCACGGCTACGTCACGACCCTCAGCCTCGTAGAGACCACGGCTACGTCACGACCCTCAGTCTCGTAGTGACCACGGCTACGTCACGACCCTCAGCCTCGAAGTGACCACGGCTACGTCACGACCCTCAGTCTCGTAGTGACCACGGCTACGTCACGACCCTCAGCCTCGTAGTGACCACGGCTACGTCATGACCCTCAGCCTCGAAGTGACCACGGCTACGTCACGACCCTCAGTCTCATAGTGACCACGGCTACGGCACGACCCTCAATCTCGTAGTGACCACGGCTACGTCACGACCCTCAGCCTCGTAGTGACCACGGCTACGTCACGACCCTCAGTCTCGTAGTGACTCTGCAGACTACACACTGTTACAACAGGATGATTTTAGAAATACACAGCGTTTTGGCAGGATGATTTTAGAAATACACAGCGTGGTGGCAGGATGATTTTAGAAATACACAGCGTGGTGGCAGGATGATTTTAGAAATACACAGCGTGGTGGCAGGATGATTTTAGAAATAGACAGCGTGGTGGCAGGATGATTTTAGAAATACACAGCGCGGTGGCAGGATGATTTTAGAAATACACAGCGTGGTGGCAGCATGATTTTAGAAATAAACAGCGTGGTGGCAGGATGATTTTAGAAAGACACAGCATGGTGGCAGGAAGATTTTAGAAATACACAGCGTGGTGGCAGGAAGATTTTAGAAATACACAGCATGGTGGCAGGATGATTTTAGAAATACGCAGCGTGGTGGCAGGATGATTTTAGAAATACACAGCGTGGTGGCAGGAAGATTTTAGAAATAGACAGCGTGGTGGCAGGATGATTTTAGAAATACACAGCGCGGTGGCAGGATGATTTTAGAAATACAACGCGCGATGGCTGGACGATTAAAGAAGCATAGGTCAGCAGGACGTCCTGTTCATTTTTTTAATCAGTGCCAGAGCGGCTTGATATGTGACATGTGACGTGTGCTATTTGCAAGGAAAAAAACAAAACGTTTTTTTGTGCAAAGAAATCCTTGTGCATTTTGCGTTTTACAGATTTTTTTGACATTTCAACGCGGATATGTTAAGAAATCCAGCCCTGCCGGGGTAAGTTAGTGAATTTGCCAGGTACAGCGCTATTTCAGTGTTCGCTAGTCACAGGTTTCACTGGACCGATGCTCCAAACTGAAAAAGAAAAACCTCTTTGTGTGGGGGTGGGGGTTCCTCGGGCTTCATGTACCAATACTTATGCAATGTTCTGCAATAGTTTTCTTGAAATTATCTGACACTCCATAAATAGCATCTTCATATTATATCTAATAATGCCACAAGCCGGGACAACACCGGGACAATACCGGGACAATACCGGGACAATACCGGGACAATACCGGGACAATACCGGGACAACAGTTTTACGGGAATGTTTCCCCAACCTTGTTCTCTATACGCTCCACTGGAGCATGTAAAAAAAAAAAAGTCCCCCCCCCCCCCCACGGGTCCCCGTTTGGAAAGGGGAAAAACACGTCTCCATGATGGCCTCTCCATCAAACACCACCCCCTCCCCCCTCCCCAACCAACCACACTCTTTTATTAAATTTAAATCCATTTCCCATATCAAAGACACAATGTCAACCCATAGTTATCAAAATGGTTAATGTTCTATGCTATTTATCACGCTTCCTATATGAATTATGTTATATACAAGCACCTGGGGTACACAAAGGGTATGATTAATAAACTGTCGACTGACTCGGTAACGTCATATTAAATATGTGCAAAGATAGGGCACCTCGACCCAGGGCACTTTGACCCAGACTTTGTATAACAAACATAGGTCAGAGTGTTGGTCACGTGTCGTGTATCCTCTCCGTATCGCCTTTATGTAAAGGGGTCATTTTTCCCTCGTACAGCCCTGTGTGTCTAGGACTGAAGTGCGCCCGGTCAGCTGTCATTATATCGCGAATACATTAACAATCAGAGAGCGCAGACCGCTGGTCACGTGTCAGAGGGACGACGGAGGGGGCGCGCAGGCTGTGTCACAACGCCCTACCAATAATGAGCCGTCAGTTCTTGCGTGACGTCCCTATGAGTTGTATGTGGGACATTTTATGTGTGCATGGCTCAGGGCCAATGGCTCTCTCTCTCTCTCTCTCTCTCTCTCTCTCTCTCTCTCTCTCTCTCTCTCTCTCTCTCTCTCTCTCTCTCTCTCTCTCTGCTCTCTACTCTTTTATGTGTTGTATGTGGGACATTTTATGTGTGCATGGCTCAGGGCCACTGGCTCTCTCTCTCTCTCTCTCTCTCTCTCTCTCTCTCTCTCTCTCTCTCTCTCTCTCTCTCTCTGTCTCTCTCTGTCTCTCTCTGTTCGCTAAACTTTTATAACCCGTACTATAAAGTTCTGACAATTTGACTTAATGATAACTGTTGGATGTCGTGTCAATCTACCTCATCCCCAACTCTGCGTTACACCCTTTTATTTTCTCATAAACTTCACATCAAAATCGTATTTCTGCTAGACTAAGTGCTTACAAGCTTTCACTGGAAACAATTAGGGTGATCACAAGAGCTACATATAGGATTAGCCAGCAGACGTTTGCAAACGTTTTTCAGAAAGTTGGAGGTGGATTTGTTTTTTGTTGTTTTTTGTTGTTTTTGTTGTTTTTTGTTTTTTTGTGTTCAGAACTGAAGAATTGTGTGCCGAAAATAAGAATTAGATTTGCTTGCCCATGTTCAGGTGTCCCCGTATTTTGACGCACTGCCCGCTTCCGCACCTCTCTCCTTGGCCTTCCAAACTCACTATGTCTCGGATTTTATTTAAAAGGAGCCCAAAGCTATGATGTGTAACTGTTTTGTTTTGTAGTTGTTGAAAATATCATCTTTGAATGCTGGGAAATTCAAGCGACGGCTCTGCATGTACCCATAAACTTCTTTCTCTTGTACCCATATTCTTCTTTCTCTTGTACCCACATTCATCTTTCTCTTTACCCATATTCTCCTTATTTTGTACCTACGCACTCCTAGTCCCTTATAAATATTCGTTATCAAACACAATAATAGTTTGACCACTTTCATAGTTACAACCATCTTGTAATAGGAAAGTAGAACGCTGAGACCAGGCGCACGTCTGATATCGCCGATAGCATGAGAGCAGACCCATCTTCCATGTTAACCCAAACGTACATACACTCAAATGCCCTGACCATGCCATCTAAATGTACAGACGGTCAAATGCCCTTAACATGCCATCTAAACGTATACAGACGCTGAAATGCCCTGACCATGGCATCTAAACGTACAGACACTCAAATGCCCTGACCATGGCATCTAAACGTACAGACACTCAAATGCCCTGACCATGCCATCTAATGAGGTGTTTCCTTGTTTGTCCACAGAGCCCGACCCCCTGACGATGAGCTCCACGACAATGGACATGTGCCCGGCGTGCCATCGGCCGTTTGACAGCGGCAAAAAGCGCAAGTTGATTGACTCGTGCGGACACGAGCGCTGCTACACGTGCATGTTCAACAGCGAGATCTGCCCCATCTGCGTTGCCCAGGGTGAGTAACATCGATCCTAACCGTAACTTCTTCAAAAGTCATGTTTTCCACCGTCATAAACCCCGTCGCGTGCTGTCATGCTATGGTGATATGTGAGACGCCAACATAAGCTGTTGTGTACACTTATAGTTCAATCACGTAATTGGTATCAGGGTTGGATATTATAGTACATTCACAAATATTTAGAAGAAAAAAAAAATCTTAGTGTCAATTTTGCCGATGGATCGATGACTTAAGTTCTATCAGATTTATAGCAAATCGATGTATTGCTACAGATAAGACAGGTTCCCTTGTTAGTTACTGTTACAGATTAAGCAAATACATAATAACTTACAACCTGATAAGACAGGTTCCCTTGTTAGTTACTGCTACAGATCAAGCAAATACATAACAGCTTACACGGTGCATCATATGACATGTTGGACTCACTTTCACAGCTCAAATGCAGAGGGACTCCCCACGACCTCTGGTGGACCCATCGGGCTACACTGCCCATCGTCCGAAACTGAAGACCAACGGTCACCTGTTGGCCAGCAGCATGAAGCATAGATCTGACGTGCCCGAATTGCCCCCTAGAGGACGCATCTCTCCTTCCGGTAAGATCCCTTTATTTCTTGACCTTTCTGATACCGGACAATTGAGGTATGAACCCACTCGACTGCTGCGTGGTCTTGAAACAGACCCGAGTGGCATTGTTTAGATTTCTAGATCTGTTTAAGATACCTTATACTTATACTTAAAAATCCAGTTAAATAATGTATATAAAAATTTCAACATGACAACAACAACAAAAAAAGAACCAAAAAAAACACGACAATATTTTTTTTAAAAAAAGCTATGTGCCCTTTTTGACGGTGCGTAATAGATATGAAGAGGGACATACACACACACACACATATATAAATTATGTGTGTCTCTTTTTTAATTTACCCTAGCGTTTAGTGTTCAGTTTAGTGTTTAATGTACACACATAGTTGTGGATGAAGACCAAAAGCAAAAACTTCAACAAAGGGGAAGGTGGTTTTCAAAAAAAGGGGGGGGGGGTGTTTTTACAAATATACATTTTGCCATTTACACGCCTGTAACACTGGAAGTAGAAGCCATCAAATCAGCAGACATGATTGCTACATTTCTCCCTACACTGCCCTCGTTTTTAAACCCGCACGGGTTTCTCTCCCCTCCCCATGCCCCCCCCCCCCCCCCCCCCCCCCCCCCCCCCCCCCCCTCCCCCCCCCCCCCCCCCCCCCCCCATGCCCCCCCCCCCCCATGTCCCTCTCCCTCTCCTCAGCTTTCTCTCCCCTCCCTAGGGCCCCGCTGTCCTGTTTCTCTTAACAAATCTACTATGAAAATCGTCCGTTTCAAGATGAAAGACGTTAAGCCTGCCTTTTATCAACGGAAACAGCCATGAAACAAATGACTGAGATTATGCACGGCCATAAAAGTCTCTAGTACAGTTTTCCCCACCCCACCTCCTCCTTTATGGCAGCGCTGTGTGACAATTTATGATCCAATTATACCTATTTAACCTAGAGGTGGCTTTTTGTGCCCTTTAGTGCGGACCTTCGAGCACACTTGACGAAAATTGTGGGCCGCTAGGGGGGCGGTGTAGTCGAGACGGGTTCTCATTAAACTAAGAGCCTGTTGTCGACTTGTGCAGCGGATGATAATGTGTATAATTAGGTTGTTTGCGTGTGTGTGTGGGGGGGGGGATATGTTGACTAACAATGTCAAAATGTTGTGAATCGAGTATGTGTTGTATTTGAAAGGCTTTAACCATGCCACCTAAGCGTACAGACACTCGAACAACCATGTTAGAATCTTACCGTGGGCCGCATAACCATGTTAGAATCTTACCTTGGCCCGCACAACCATGTCAGAATCTTACCGTGGACCACACAACCATGTAATAATCTTACCGTTGCCTACACAACCATGTTAGAATCTTACCGTGGCCCACACAACCATGTTAGAATAATTTTACCGTCGCCCACACAAGCATGTTAGAATCTTACCTTGGCCCGCACAACCATGTTAGAATCTTACCGTCGCCCACACAAACATGTTAGAATCTTACCGTGGACCACACAAGCATGTTATAGCCATCCAGTGGTCCACACGTGTATGAATAACACGGAAACTTCTGCGATTCAACTGGTGCCAATCTCTATCAACAATTATTTGACGATCTTTCGATAGTTGCTATGAGAAGGTGGAATCCGCTGAGTGGCAAACAGTCGATTCTACATTTAAAAAAAACACCCCTCCCTGTCTTTATGGTGTTGCTGGACATCTCCAGCGAAGTGACACCATTGTCTCTTCGGCTTTGAGACGTTTGCATGGCTGGCCAAACAATGTATAAATAGTACTTATGCTGGTCAGTTTCTTCTGGGTCATTCAGATCGCCAGTCAATCAAACACGAAATCGAACATAAAGTTGTTAAATCTCTTAACTGTTAGACAGGAAGTGGCCCTTGACCCACTGACACAGACAAAGTAGGTCACACGTGACGAAGGTTAAAGGGCGTGGTAGTGTTTACTGTTGTGAAGATTACTGTATAGTTGTTGTTAATCGTGAGGATGGCATACATTCGTGTACAACATCTTACCTGGAAATGAGGAAAGATATGCTGTTGTCGCCAAAATACCACTGTCATATCCCTTCTTTTAAGACATTTATGGTTAACTGTTGGGTTGATAATTTTTTTTTTTTTTTATTCAAATGGAGACAAACTCTCCCCCTCTTCTTGCCTTATACCATTAAACAATACATTTTAAATATTTTTTTTTTAAAAATAGGTTCCAAGATGGCGCCACCTGTTCCAGCCAAACCCAAACACTTTGAGCCAGCCACTGGCCTGGGTCCGCCAGGCTATCGCTATGATAACCGGAGCCCCAGTCACTACAGCAGTGATTCGGCCCTGGGCTCACCGGATGTGGGGACCAAATCCACTGTCTCCATGGGGACCATTGATGATGAAAATGGTGAGTGTGCATGGCGGGCTAAATTGTACTACGGAGCTTACTCAATCTTCAAACTGACAAATGGGGAAGGAAGAAAGCTCACGACAGAATGATTACCATATTGCTATAAACATTTTTAACAAAAAAGCCACACATAAACTCTGTTTTAAAATTAGTTGTTTTTTTTTAAGAATTGAAACAAAAAAAATGAAATAGGCCTCCACCTTGAGAGGTGAGTGAGTCCATGTCCACCTTGAGAGGTGAGTGAGTCCATGTCCACCTTGAGAGGTGAGTGAGTCCATGTCCACCTTGAGAGGTGAGTGAGTCCATGTCCACCTTGAGAGGTGAGTGAGTCCATGCTGAGATCCCCAAGATTTCGTGGAACTGTGCAGTTAGTGAATGTTTCCTTTTGTCAATCAGCGATTTCAATTTAAGTGGCACAATCTATCATATGATTCTTAACCCAATGACCCACAGGCAAAGACAGTCCACCTCCCCCTCCTCCTGATGTAGCACAAAATGACCTGATGATGAGGCTGGGGTTACTCCTGGGTGACCGCATGCCTCAGCCCCCTGTACCTGGCGGATCTGTACCCGGCGCTGGGCCCCAGAACCACAGCACAAGTAGGCAGCAGGGGGATGTGGCCTTCAACACAATCTCATCTTTGTCCAGCAGCGAGAACACGCCTGACAGAGGTCTGTCGGACACAAGTCCCATGTCCACACTGACAGGTAAGATGTTCCAGTGGGCAGATAGACTGCTGTAGGATAATTCAATGACAGATATAATGACAATGTATGGGAATATAAATTCTAGTAGGATATTCCCCGTATATGGGTATAATCACATAGTGAGAACATAGATTAAAGTAAGATTGTGAGGAAGTCAGATTGTGAGACTTAAGATTATAGTAGAATATCCAAATCAGATTATAATGCCTAATAGTGAACAATTAGATTTTTTTACTTAAAATATTTGTTACATATTTATTCTGATTTTCACAGATATTTGTTAAAAATATTACAGATTAAAATATAATTTCAAAATGTTATGAGAAAAAATATAAATGAAATTGCTCCTTTGATTATTCTGACTTTGATATCAAAAACTCATTGCATAAAGTTGTATGTCCTGAAGGAGCTTAGACATTATTTTAATATTGTAAAATATGTTTTCAGTGTCATCAGGAAGTGAATTGGGGACACCAGTTTTAGGCATGAGAACCCACCCAACTTCATTGTATCCATCGGGGTCTCGAGACTTCAGTGCGGACAGCGTGACATCACTCATGTCCACCAACAGCGTTAGTCCTCAGGCAACGACCCAGAGACCCCATTCCATTACTAGTAAGTATTTTCTCTGATGTGTGTTGGTCCTCCAACAACAGCCCAAAGACTCCACTCCGTAGCTAGTAATTTTTTCATCTTGCATGTCCACGTATGTTATTTATAGGTCACAGTGAAATCATGAAGTTACTAAGAAAAACACGTTTTCACTGTTACAACATCTCTTGTTCAATTTTGTTCTCAGCATCAATGCCTGGTGCTATTGAGGAGCTCCCCATGTTTGGTGGCAAGAGACGTTCCTCTCTTAGAAGATCTGCCAGAGCCACAGTTTCAGATGGTAGAGGTGAGTGCCTCCTTTGTCATCCGTACATTTTTGCCAGATAATCTGAGACCATGAGGACCGAGAATGAATGTGGAGATTAATTCCTTTTGTCTGATACCAAGGAACCTTGAAGCTCTGTTCTAATCCATGTCTACATTAATTGTATTTTAGCTCTTATCCACCTACAGGTTTACCAGAGTGTAGATTTTCTGGAAGTAAAAGAGTAAAAACATATTACAAAGCTATTGAACTTTCTGAATTACTTTACAAGAAAGCAAAAAATAATTCATATCGGTTTCTTATAAGAGGTGTGTCAATAAAGATTGTAAGAAAAAAATATTTACAAAAGAATGGTATAAGAAAATGTGTTCATCTGTCCTATTGTTTGTCTCAGCTCGCTTCACCCCCATCAAACCACCCCAGCTGCAGCTGAAGCCCCTCGTGTTCGTGGTCCCACATCCTGAAGGAAAACCCATCTTTGTGGGCAGGGCCTGGCTGTTCAGCGAGCTGGAGTCTGTGCTCTGTGGGGACGGAGGAGGAGGAGCTTCCAGGCCAGGGGGTGTGGTCATCATTGGTGGCCTGGGCACTGGAAAGACAGCCATAGTGGAACAGCTGGTGGAGCACAGCTGCTTTGGTGAGACAGGAATCTCTGGTATGGTGGCACCAAGTAAGTCTAGATACGGGAATTAGAACTGTGTAAATTCAAAAGTAATAAAATGCATGAAAACAATAAAAAAATGTTTTTTACCTACCACAAAGTATTGTATTATTTAGAAATCAGAATGAAATAAATTAATGATTTAACCATGTTCACTTATTTTTGGTTTTGAAAAGCAGCATTTTTCAAACGTGGAAATTCTTTCAATGTTAGTCAATGATTAAAAAAAAAATATATGTCATTAACATTGCATAAATTTAGTCACTGCAAATTTAAAATGTCCTACAGAAGACTATTTAAAAAAAAAATTAAAATATTTGTTATGTAGGAAGCTATCTCACTTCAACTGATTTGAATTCAAACAGAAAACATACTTTCACCAAAGTAACATATAACAATTACTGTCAAACCAAATACACAATGGCATAGTTACATGTTTAACCCAAGAAATCAATTTTCCCCCTTCTCATATTTCTTCATTTAGATTAACAATTATTTCCCCCCCCCCTCCCAAC
Organism: Lymnaea stagnalis; assembly: GCA_964033795.1. Taxonomy (NCBI): domain Eukaryota; kingdom Metazoa; phylum Mollusca; class Gastropoda; family Lymnaeidae; genus Lymnaea; species Lymnaea stagnalis. Next base: position 910,625 of record CAXITT010000043.1, read on the forward strand.
CTTGTAACTTTATCCTAGGACCACCATCCCAGACCCAGCACAGTCGCAACACCTCCAACACACAACTGACTGACTATGCGGCACTCAATGGGCTGGGCTTTCAAGTGGTGGCATATCACCTGTGCCAGGCGGACAACAATTCAACCTGCATGGTGGCTGATATGGTCACCAGCATTGCTGCTCAGCTGGCAAGGGCACCGCAGTTGACAGCTTACAGAGATTTATTGTTGCAGGTAAAACTTTTGAAGAGACTAAACAACAACTCCATCTGGTTCATTGAAATGTCTAGCTGATTTGTTTTTTTCTGTAAAAAAAGTTCTTATGACTTTTAATTTTTTTTTAAGTTCCAAATTGAAAATGAAAGCTGCTAAGGCTAATGTCATGTCAAATCTGGTGAAAGGTTAATCTTTGATTTAATTATAACAAATAGAAATAAGAATACTGGTCCCATGCTGGAATCTACTCCATTCCCAAAGCTTAATTTTAATGCTGGTCCCATTGCGCCATTGAAGGAAGCTAATCCATTCCCAGAGGGCCTCTATTCTGTTTATTATAATTGTTCACTTGCTGCCATTTCCTTGTTTAGCCAATGGGAATATATTACTTCACTCCCAATCCGTCAGATATCAGTAAAATTCTTCCTAAATTTAAATATATATATATGAAAAATCCCTCATCACTGCTTTGAATCCTGCAAATTCAGGAGATATGTGATTAGGAAAAAGAAAGAAAAGACATACAGAAAAAATACAATAGACTTTTAAAATTTTTTTCAAACTTTCCAACGGCAGCATCTGACTCAAAGCAATTTTCCCAGAGCTTCAGATTAATATCTACGCATCATTTTTTTCAACAGATAGATTACATGTATGTTGATTAAATAATCTTAGACGTCCTCTGGGTGTATGAGAAAAAAAACCCATTTAAAATTTATATTATTCAGTTAAAGTAGCTGAAAAAGCTCAAGAGGAATTCTTCTTTGAATCATTTTTCAGGAACCTCAGCTCCAAGGCCTTCTGAGTCTTCGTGACTGTATCCAAAATCCATCATTGTCGTTCCTGAAAGGCATCCTAGAGCCGTTGAGGATGTTAAAAAATGCTGGCAAAATATTCTCAGACAGCTGCATAATCCTGGTGGATTCACTCAACGAAGCTGAATTTCACAAGCCGGATTACGGGGACACGATTGCCTCATTTCTGTGTCGCCATGCCAACAAGTTCCCATCATGGCTCAAACTTGTTTTGACCGTTCAGTCTGCCCTGCAGGAGATCACGTCCTCCTTACCCTACCATCGCGTTTACCTGGACCGACACGGTGATCAGTCGGACAATGTGGCCAAAGACATAGTGGATTACGTTGACCACAGGGTGACCACCAGCCCAGCGATTAGGAACAACATTGCCATCAACAGCCGCCTTGACAAAGAACTCCAAGCCAAATTCTCAGGCCACATCCAGAACATGGGTAAAGGAAGCTTCCTTTATGCAAAGCTGATCCTTGATCTGATAGAGCGGGGTCAGCTCGTTCCCAAATCTTCCAACTACAAAGTCCTTCCTGTGAACTTGTCTGAGGTGTTTCTCCTGCACTTCAACCTGAAATTTTCCAGCGTCCGTGCTTTTGAAAGGGTTTCAACGATCCTTGGAGTTTGCTTGGCTGCTTTGTACCCATTGACCCTGGAGGACATCTTTCTCACTGTGAATTCTGGATTTACCCATAAATACATTAGCTGGGAGGATTTTTGCCAGAGGATGAATGTGCTAGTGGGATTTCTTTTCCGTCGTCATGACAACACCTACATGTTCTTTCACCCTGCCTTCAGGGAGTGGCTGATACGGCGAGATGAGGCAGACTCGCCCAAATTTCTTTGTGATCTTCGGTAAGTTTTTCATTTTCATGTTTATTGGTTTTTTTTTATTATTTTTTTTTTAATTGGGTGTTTGTTTAAACGTATATGAAGAGTTGGCTTTTTTGAAAATTCGATCTGTTAAGTGTTTTTGTGTCTCCCTATAATAATTTTTTTTTTATATACATATTTGCAAAACGAAATCTAGGTGCGACACAGTATCTGATATGCAGTTTATGCATTTGAAAAATGATTAGTGATGTTTCAATTTTCATGAATTTGCTTGTATACAATGGTGGAAGTTTGTTTTTCAATGTGGGGTGTTTGACAAAGCATTTTTTTGTTGTGTACATATTTGTAGTTAAGTTTTAAGTATTGGAAATAGTTTTATTGATTTATTTTATTTGGTTTGGAAAAGCAGGTGTCAGGCATATCAAATCCATACAGAAAAGCAGTAAAAAAAAAAATAATTTTTAAATGACTGCACTTTCATAATAACTGTAAAAAATTATTCACATGTTCTTGGCAACGTTGTTTTATTTATGCAGCAGTGCTGATTTTGATTATCGGTGAGTTTTTAAATTGGTACCCCAAGCTTACTAGTTTCATTTTTTTTTTTTTTTTTGTTTTTTTTGTTGAGTTTTTTTTTTATTTTTTAATTTTTTTTTTTTTTTTTTTTTTTTTTTTTTTTTTTTTTGTTTTTTTTTTTTAGTTATTTTATTAATTTATAATTTTTTTTTTTTTTTTTCAAATTTAGTGGTCTCTTTGTGTTAACCACTTTTATTTTGTTTCAAAAAAAAAAAAAAAATCAAATCAGCTAAAAAATATAATCAATGCTGCTCCCTAATGCTGACATGAAACAATTTCTTTACAAGCATTTTGTCATGGAATGCAAAATTGCAGTGAATCAATTTTATAATGCGATAAATGTGCGACTGCTCCACAATGCACTGGCAATGATTTACATCTAGTTGCGTATCCTGGTTTGGTGTTTGAAACTTCATCATCTTCATCACCATCAATCATGTTGTTGGCTGCACACACATAGAACAGTTCACGTCACAGTGGCATACATAAATATTGTACCTTTATTAGCCTGTATTCATAAAAAATATCAGTAGCACTTGAGAGGCTTCATACTCCTCATTGCACATTTAGTTAAATACCCTTAGACCATTTAAAAAAAAATATTTTGAAAATTATTTTATTTAAATCTTAAAAAACAAGTTTAGACACTTCAGGCTGAAGTTATTTGTTTGTAATTAACATAATTTAATGTTTATCAAAATTGTTGCACCAGTTGCTTTTGTTTATTGTAGAAGAAGATGAAACAGAGCCAGCTCTTTTTACCATTATTATTTTTTCAATGTTTAAATGTAAAGCAGTAAAAAAAAAATTATCAGTATTTATTTAGATATTTCCCTTAAATTGCAATACTTAGGAATGGGAATTTCGATTTCCTCTAACTTAATTAAACTACTTTTAATTTCATCAGAATTCTATTTTTTTATATTTAAAATAAGATTAGCAACTGGGACCATTTTTTTTTTAAAAGTAGCCTTTTAAGCTATTTCTTGGGTATCACACAATTATTTTAGTTCAGACATTTTCAAGCATTTCATCCTCCTCGCCTCAAGGCATTAAATCATTTATTCATTGTGGTTGTCCATTAAAAAAAAGTTACTTCTATATCAAGCTCGATAATATGCATGTTTATTAAACTTGCAACCAAAGGTGTGTACACCTGCACATGTTCTATTGGGTTGTTATATTTTGCTACAGTTTATTATTATTATTTTTTGCATTGTTATTTCTAAAAAAAAAAAAAAAAAAAATTTTTTTTTTTTTAAAAATTACTAAAGTAGTAAAAAATAATTTCAATTTATTTAAAAAATGTATGTAGATCTATTTACTAAAATAATGTATTGAATAGAGTGTGATAATTTATTATCGACAAGATGTTTAGTACAAGATAAAGTAACTTATTCTGTAAGCTGTGTTTAAAATAATCTATTTGCCACTGATTGTTGACCAAAGCCTGAAATGTTACAATGTAAAAAAAAAAAAGAAGTTAAGTAAAAGTGATTTAAACAGAAACTGGAAAATAATAAACTGGATATAGAATCTATTTTCCCCAGGTGATATTACAAAAAAGTATAATTTATTAATTTTACTATTTTTAGCATCATTGCAAATTATGTTCTCTTTTTTTTAGAGATAGACGGATGGTTATATCTTATAAGCATAAACTTACATTTCATTTATTCAAATTAATTAAAGTAATTAAAGGGTAGAAATCTTTTTTAACTAGAAGTCTCACAATGGGGGAAAGAAAAAACAAGTATTTGTAATAAATCAAATGAGTTACTGCTCTTTATTTGACTCAGCCTTCAGAAGAAAACACACACGCACAATAACTTGACACTCACTTGGGGAATAAAACAATAACAAGTCCTGATCAAGACTTTATGTTTACAATACATCCTGTTTAGAAGAATATTTGATGCAATTATGCAACACATTAAAACACACATCTGAAAACCCAAGGTCTCCTCCAAATGTTTTTGGACACCAGTTTCTGAGCATTAATTAATTAATATTTAGTCTGAGTTAAATCCCTGCACATCTCTCTTAACTTTATAATATCCACAGGAACGGACATGCTCTAATGGCCTTCAGACTATCCAGAGTGTCTGCGCCACTTCCATCTGACAAGACCATCGAGCTTGGTCACCACATCCTGAAAGCACACATCTATAAGACAATAAGCCGACAACTTGGCTACTCATCCCGTGACATGCAAGCCTATTGGATGTGCCTCAGCACACACAGCCTAAACACAGCATTGGTTTCACATAGGAATATTTTCTCTCCCAATGTCAAGGTAGTTAGACAGCAACAATGAGAAAGTTGGCTCTTTTTTTTCCCCCTACTGTTGCATAAACCCGAAGAACTAGATAAACTTGTATTGAGAAACCCAGAAAATGAATCCAATTATTTTTTTATAATTTTATTGAACAACAATTAGTGCCTGGACCTCACCACATGAGCCTGATGACCAACCAACTTAGCTAATGGGTCAACACATATGTTTTGATTAGATGTAGCTTAAGTTATCACCCAAATGGACATGCAAGACAGTTGTATTTTGCTCTCCTATTACTACCACATATGTTTAGGAAAAGATACATATTATCTGCCCTTTAAATAATTTAAATAGCACAACTTTCCACATTAAACATCCAGCGTATTGAACTTTTCTCTCTTTAAAAAAATAAAAATATAGAATATAAAACAGGCAGAGTTGTAGGAAGGGTGGTTTCGAAGAGAAGCAGGGCACACCAGAAGTATAATTATGTAAAACGAAACTTAACATAGAATGAATGATGAGAAGATTCACCCAAAAGTAAATCATCCCATCAGGTCAGTCGTCTGATCCTCCTGTCCGGTGCCAACCCCAACACTCCAACAGAATACCTCAACAACGCCCCCATCCTGTGCGTGGCGTCCAGAGAAGGCTTTGCTGACATGGTTTCACTGCTCATGGAGTTTGGGGCTGACCCCAATGCCACATCAGACACGTCAATGACCCCACTTTGCCATGCGGCTGCTGCTGGTCACCTGGAGGTCATGAGGATGCTCTGTCTAAAAAATGCAAGGGTAAATATGATGTTGTGTCCCTTTTTTAAATATATATTTTAATTACTAGCAAACACATCTTTGATATATAATGTAACCCTTGATAAAATCAATTTTACAATACATTTAGCGTTTATTAAATAAATCTTTATTTTTTAAAGCAACATTGAATGTGTTTGAGTAATAAAAAATATCTATTTTATTGGTGAATTTCTTGAATTGTATATTGTTAAAACTTTCTTCCATTGCGATTGGTAAAAATGAATAACTAAATATTTAAGTATATACTAGCTGTATTTAAGATGACATTAAATTCTCATTTGTAACATTGTAGACTATTTCAGTCATCTGCTTTCTTACAGCTCTCAGCTCAGGATAACCAAGGCCAGTGTGCTGCCATACATGCTGTTATTCATGGTCAGCTGGATGCTCTGATGTTCCTGTTACAGTTGAACTGGGCGGTGGTGACGGGGGAGCCTACCAAGGATGAGGCCATAACGCAGTGTTTTGTTGCTGCAGCTGCGACTGGGAACAGACAGGTAAAATAAGGAACACCCCTGACATGCAAACTCATACATTTAACATAAAGCATGAGACTTGTGTGTATTGTAATTTCTTATTTGGGGTACGGGCATGTCATTTAAAAAGATTGGAAATGTTGCGTTAGTGTTAATGTTTGACAGTATTCAGCTTAGAAGTTAAATTATCTTTGGATATTAATGCTGAAAATTTAGTTGATGTATTTTATTCCTGACTGTAGATACTGGAGTACCTGCACCAGACCTACAAAGGATCTAGGCTTAATTTAATGGACTCTCTTCTACAGGAAACAGGTAATCCTCTCGTTTCATCTGCATTGAATGAACTCTGCACACAAATTCAACTGAATTTTTATTTTAACATTTTTTTTTATAGATTTAATTAGGTAAAGCAAGTCAATAAAATCTAAATCCAGCAAGGACTGATGGAATTTAGATTTTAAATTGAAAAATGTAAGAAATATAACTATAACTATTTGCTGTGACAATGAGCGGCTGTTTGTTACTTGCTGGTAATAAGTTTAATCGAACTTACAAAACATATTTTCAGCATCTTAACACTTTCAAAATGTTGATAATGGGGAATAAAAGTTACTGCATTTGTTACTGCATCATGAAATTCTTATACATTGGATCTCTTACGTAAAGACATCACATGTTGTTGTATTAATTGACAGCACTGACAGCAGCTTGCCTACATGGCAGAAAAGAAGCTGTCCATTTCCTCCTGGAATCTTGTGCTGACGTCACCATTCCCAACAGCAAGTCCTTCACGCCACTGCTGTGTGCTGCAAAGTCTGGGCGCTGGGAAATTTGCGACATGCTGCTGGCCACCGGCGCCGAAGGCGCCACACCTGATAAATATGGCCGCACTCCTCTCATGATAGCGGCCAGCGAAGGTCACACAAGGGTTGTTAGTCTGCTTTTGGAGAAAGGTAGGCCTTAAAGATTCTTGCTGCTGTGTCCTTGAGTGGAGAGCAGAGAAGTGCCACATGTATGAGTGTATTAGTGTAGAGAATAATGTAGTGCTGGTGATAGATTTTCTTACATTTGGTTTAGTTTTCTGAATAAAATGTTTATTATTGCTATTTCAGTTAGACTCTGACATTTTAAATTATTTTAATCAGTATCATACTTAAAGAACCCTCACATACATCCTGCTAAAAAATCTTAATAATAATATCTGATTTAAAAAATCATGAAAATTGTTTACAAATCCATCGTTCAAGCAAAAATGGTTTTCTTTTCAATGTTAAAGATTATGTTGATGATGCACTCTAAAAAATAATTTCATGGCTCGGCAGGTGCCAACCAAAAAAGTACTGACAAAGAGGGTCTGACAGCTTTAAGCTGGGCCTGTTTGAGAGGTCACATTTTAGTAGTGGATGCATTGGTCAAGCAGGGCTCAGACATTCATCACACGGACAACAGTGGACGCAGCCCATTACACCTGGCTGCCTTCTTTGGTGATGCCAACATTGTGAGTATCATTATTATTGTATGTAAAACTTAATTTCTTGAGGCTATAATGGCAATGACTGGAATCAGATCATTTCCCTTTGACTCCTTGACTGAAGTGATGAAGATTATTTTATAAATTTCAACTATCACAACAAATTAATCTTTTGTCTTTTGAAAAATTCTGGGATGTCCAAGGATAACATGCTGTGCTTAGTTTAGCATCTCATTCACATATATTTAGATTGAAACTGTTCTCACCCTAGGTCCAGTTCTTGCTTGATCATGGGGCATCCATTGAACATCCAGATCTGAGTGGCATGAGAGCATTAGACAGAGCCATAGCTTCACGCAACACAGCCGTCATAGTTTGCTTTTTAAGGAAAGGTGCAAAACTAGGTAAGCTGTGTAATTATACCTGTCATACTTAATCAAATTGATTGGTGTTGAAAACTGTTGTGTAAAATGTGATCAATCATTTTCTATAGTTCTTATACAGCAGATTGAAAGGCTATTAATATATTTACTTTTCGAATTTTACTAGGTTTTAGTTAGTGGAGCTTAATAAAGGAAGGTTATATGAATTACCTTATGGCACCTTTGGCCCTTTTCTTGAAGAAAGAAAAATACTTTGGCAAATAGAAATGGGTTTTATGTACTTGCTTTTGACAAACAATACAAGTCGAAATAATTAGCAGCCATGATATTTTATAGCAATAGAAATGGTCAACGCCTTCTGATGTTATCCTGTGAAACTAAAAGCTTTAGATAACAACACAGCCTTTGAAGGGTTTCTGTATGCAACATCTTAGTGTAAGTTGAATCATAGCACTGCTCATCAACAATGGTGCAGACGTTAATGTTTGTACTTTTCCTCAGGACCTGACACATGGGCTATGGCTGCTGGAAAAACAGATGTTCTGCTTCTCTTGCTAAATAAACTTATGGAAGACGGCAACATGCTATATAAGGTAATGAAACAAGAGGGCAAAGCAAAGTGATCTAGAAATTATTGACAGGAATTATGTTTTAATAAACCTACAGAGGTTTTCAACTTGTGTGTTGCAACACCCTTTAAATTTGTATGTATTTTTTTTTTACACTCCACTGAATTGTCACAGAATTTCAGTGATAGTTCTAGTGAGTTGGTTGAATGTCTTTTTAAATCTGTAGCTTGGAGCATGTTGCGAATTTCATAGTGCTTGTATCTCTGTTCAGAAAAATCGTATTAAGGAAGCCAGTCAGCGATACCAGTATGCTCTGAAGAAATTCCCCAAAGAGAGCAATCCTGAGGAGATCCAGACTTTCAAGGAACTGAGGCTCAACTTCTTACTAAATCTCTCCAGGTGCAAGAGGAAGATGAATGTAAGCTTAGAAATAATACACATGTAGTAATACTAAGTAACACCCATGTAGTAATGCTTATAGAAATTATAATACCCATGTAGTCCTAGTTATACTTTATTAGTTGAATTTCATGTTTTCAATTAAACTGAGAATGTTCAGACCTAACAAAAAAAATGTATTTATAGTGCACAAAGCTTGAATTCAGGAACACAAAGCTTCAAAATCACCAATTTTTTTAGATGTTATTAGTTTGCCTAAACATAAAAATATAATCTTTTAAAGTAACATATATTAATTCCTTTGGCTTTTATGATACATTCCTAACTGGCAAGGAGCTAAAATTAAAGAACTTTTGATAAAGTCAAACTATGAAGTAATCTCAAAAGACAGTTGTAAAAATCTCTTTATAAAGTGTTTTAGGTTTAAAAGCAGGTTCAAATTAATCAAATTTTTAGTTAGTAAATAAATCAGCTTGTGTGCCATTAAATTTAACAAATCTTTTTTTGTATATAAAATAGCTTTGTATTGATAGATATTTTAAAATAATTGATATTTTAAGTATCCAATATTTATGTTCTTTTTGCCACACATATTCATTGAATTAACCAGATGATAAGCTTAATTATTTGTCCTAAGAAAAGCAGGTTAGACTTTCAAAATGCTTTATAATCTATTATACAATTGCTCTTATTGTAACAAGCATTTGTAAAATGCCTAACAGCTGCAATATTTTTTCATTGTATCAAGGATCTCCAGTCGGCCATAGATCTTGCAACCAAAGCTCTTGAATTGAGGCCCAAGTGCTTTGAGGCTTATTACGCCAGGGCCAGAGCCAAGAGAGATGACAGGTAATTTTGTCTTAAGATGTTGTCATATTGATAAATGGATTTTATCATAATATTTGTATGTTTTAGGAAAAAAACAAATGATAAAAAGGCATACTTTTTTCTTGGATCAGACCTTTGCTATGCTTCTTTAAAACAAATTTTATATCTTTGCACACAAACATCAAGGTTGTAATGATATTGAAATAAGTCGAACATGGTACACCGTATCAAGTGCATAATTGTATTTATTTTCTTACTCCATATTTGTTGAGTAGGTTAGTTTCTGGGCTCTTGATCTTTTTTGAGATAATGCAGGTTTACCATTTACAAGGTTTCCATTACAACGTTTCCATAAAATATTTCCTCGGTGGAGCTTCATCTATAGCAACACTGAAGGGGACATTATTGATGTGCCAAAAGTATCAACATTTCAATAAATCTAACTTCTATTTTTAGACAATACGCTTCAGCACAGCAAGACATCATGGAAGCTCTGCGATTGGCACCCAAGAACAGAGAACTCCAACGTCTGCTGACAAGGGTCAAAGAGGAATGCAAGGAACAAATGGCCTGCTATGAAAGCGGCTTGAGTGGAGGGGCGGGGCAAGACATGGACAAAATTTCCGAGGATGAAGACTCCCTGGCCATTGACCACAGGGTCCTGGACGAGACTGCGTTATGACATGGGGCGGAGGGAAGGTGGGGCAGGGATCAGGTCTAACTGTTTGATGAGCTGCTGCAGGTGTCTTGCAATGATAGAGTAATCAATGCTTAACTTTGACAAGAAAGATAAAGGTTCTGCTGCTTATATAATTCTTGCAACGATTTGTTTTTTTTTTTTAAATGTAGTGATGAGAAAATATTTGCTCACAAAAAAAATCTAGATGTAAGGCATGTTTTTGACCTGTTGCTGTTTTCAGTGACTGACATCAATATTATTTTTTAAAGGCATAATTATTTTAAAAGGTCTTGTTTATTTTTGTAACAACCAGGAAATTATTTCTTGTGTTATCTTCAGTTTATAATTTGAACAAGTAACTTTATGTTTCCAACATTTGCTCCTCAATATTGATACAAAGATTCATTGCGCTTTCCATTGGAAAATCATCGCAACTCGTCAAGTCAAAGAACTGCACCAAAATATTTTAAATGGGCTAAACAAAGAAAATTTTTTGATGATTTTGAACTAGATGCAAAAAAAATCAAGGATCAAATAAGTTTCTGCATTAATTTTTTTTTTAAATAAATTGAAAAATTAGTTTTGAAACAAAATTACTTTGAAATTTCTTTTAGGTTTAAATTAAAAAAAAACCCAACAAAATCTAAGCTTTCTTTGAATATCTTATATTCATGAAATGATTGGCTGCAATGATCTACTAATTGACTGATGTTTTTTTTAAAAAAAGATTAATTGAATTGAGACCAAGCAGCTTGTTTTATGATTTGCCCGTTAGTTTTGCCTTCCCTCTTTTCACATAACCCAACAATGTTATTTTATATTTTGTTCATGATGATTTGTGCACTGTTGTTTTAATTTTTTTATTAGACTTGCATCAGCCCAAGCTAAGTGTTTCATTACTTAATACTAAGTAAGACAATGGTGAGTTAAGGCACTGTTCACCGCTTATCTTGCTTTGATATTTCATTTTTAAAGAATTGTCAAGTTTTTAAGTAATAAGAAAAAAAATTTTTTGTTTGATTATTGATAATCTGGCAATTTAGTAATCTTTCTGCAAGCATTAGAAATAAATATCATACATTTCTTTAATGCATTTTTATGATTTATTACTGATTATTTCTTAAGTTGAGTTCACAGACCCACAAGTTTATTTTAAGCCTACCTTTTATATTACTTTAATGTTGTATAATTAACACATTATTTAAATTAATTATGTTTTAAGGCAATTTTTTTATATGATAGATTTGTTTGTAACTTTTAAAATTGAAGACCCTACACTACAATTGTAGTATAAGTGTATCTTGCTTTTTTGGCTGTTAGAACACATAAATTGTGAGACTGTCCTTTGTGTTAGACACTGAATACAGAGGTTATTTTGAAGTGGCTTTCCTTACTTGCTAACAAAACTTTGCTAAATTTCACACTAGTTCTTAATAGTTTTTTTACATTTTTGTTTTGGAGTGATCATCTTCCCTAAACCTTAAATAAAAGTATTTGTTGCTCCGGTGTATTTTATACTTTGTCAGACTAAAAGAAATTATCTATAAAAAATATTCTAGATAAATTTTTCCCCACATCCCCTGAAATCTGTTCACAATTTTTTTCAAACTTGTTTAGTTAGTTTTTGTAAAGTATAATTTTATTTAACAATTCAATATCACTTCTCGTTGATATTGTTGTAAAGTTTTAGTTTCAGCTTTTTTAGTTTTATATACTGTTTAGTGGCAGTTACTTAGTTTTTATATACTTTGAGCTGATAGATAGGATGCTTGACTTTGATGAAAATATCCATTCATGTTTGCTTAGGCCTGGCAGAACATGCTCCTTGTTTAATTTAATCTACGTATTTATAAAATATTAGATATATAAATCCATATATCTGTGTCATATTATGTAAATAATAGCAGAACTGTAAATTATATTTAAAGAAGAGCATGATATAAACATGGCATTTTAAAGTTGACATTGCATCATGTGTGGAACTTCTCTAAGATTGTGGTTGGACATTTTTGATTCACTGCAGTTTCATGAATGCAGGAATGTTATGTAAATATTCTTTCTTGATAATGTTGATTGGAGAAAGGCTCTTATATACTGTGTCCACATTGTTCAAATAACAGATGGCGCCTTTCAGAAGCCTTTCATAAGATGTTTCAATTTATCTAAGTATGTGTGACTCTAGTATGAATGAAGCTTGATTATTTGTTTTCCATCAACTGCTTTTTTCCTTCTGTTTAAAAAAAACCTAAATTTTCATCTTGATTGGATTTTCATTTGTATGATGAATCTAGCTAAGATAATTTCTAATTTGAAAATGAATGCACTTTTTTTTTTGGCCACAGCTTCTGCTGGTAAATGTACTGTCCCACTTGAATGAGTGGGATGGTAAATGGACTGCTCCATTTGTGTGAGTGGCATGGTAAATAGACTGCCCCATTTGAGTGAGTTGCAAATTATTTCTTTAATCAGCAAAACAGGAAGGAAGTGATAACTTCAGACAGTGATAACTAAAGGAAGTGATAACTTTCTTCAACATAAAACTAAGTTTAATTTTTTTTTAAAATTCAATGAATATCATTTTGAGAATGTGAGATCTCATTTCATAAACAAATATCGTGCCATTTTGTCATTGCCTCTCATAAACTAACTTTCCTGTTTCCAAGAAGACGTAATAAATGGTATGAAAATACCCAATATTTCTTCAACTGATCTCTGTTTTTACTCGTCTGTTTATATCCTTTCACTAAAAATTGTCATTTTTGTAACATTTGCATGAATTAAGGACCAGAAAGTTACGCTCTTGAAATTATTATTTCAGTGTATGTCAGCATATAATGTCTCAGAAAATAATATTAAAAAGAAAACAATCATCATTATCAGAGACTAATTAAAAAAAAAAAACAATTTACAAATAAATAACAATTGGATTCTGTCGTTTTTTGTTTTTTTTATTTCTTTAAGCTCCTTACTGAACATGCAGTTTCCTTCAAATATAATTACACAAAAATATACATCTTTAATTTTTAAAACTTTTTCTAATTACAATATATTTTCTAATTATCCTAAATATGTATGTACATGTAGTATGCATACATCAGACCAAGACAGTGGGTAGTATGCATACATATAAGACCATGACAGTGTTATTTCTAAAAAATAGGATTGAAACCAAAAAAAACAACAGCGTAATGTTCGGAAACATTGTTTCAAGTAGAGTTACATTATTAAAGCTTTGGAATGTGTAGTCTTGCCACAAGTTTTAAAAAAAAAGTAACATGTCACACACAACCCTGTGCTTAAAGCAGGCTGGACAAATATTTGGATTGGGAAGGTTATATCTTATACACAATTTAATCTTCCTTTAAAAAAAAAAGTATGGTAAGTCAACTTCACAAGTGAGATTTTTTAGAACCGCCACCATGAAAATTAAGCCATTCAATAATTTTAAGAAACTTTAGCAAGTTATTTGCTTATGTAGGGATGAAAATTTTAAAAAATTATTAAATCAATTATTTATGAAAATTGATTTGAGCTAAGCTGTTGATTATTTTTAAAATTCAGTCCTGGATTTACAAATTGATAATAAACTTTAAGTTTAAAAAAATATGACTTAAAAGATTTTGATTTTTTTTATAAGTCCACACTTTTACAATAATACGTTAGTAATGATTGAAGATGGTGACATTTTGGAACCTCTGGGGAAAAAAAAACAATTTGAAGGTGGGGAAATTTTGTGTGTACAGTTTAAAATATCATGCAACAGGTAGGTCCTCAATTTAATAAAAATTTCTATTAAAATGGATGTGTATTTATTTCTGGAGTTCACCTCCAAATAACCTCTTACGTGTAACATCCACAAATTGCAAAATATTTTTCACACACTCCTTAGCGCTTATAAAAAAAAAAAAAAGAATTTTAAAAAAAATGGCACGCTGACAACAAAATCCATATTGTTATTAACAGATGTCATGCTAATGCTCCCATGTCAATCTAACATTAAAGTCATGAAGTAACCAGATAACCAGCTCAACCTTTCAAACAGGGAATGTTTAACAAAATGGTTGAACAATGTAAAATGTTCATTCTGGATGGATCCATTCCAAATGGGCACAGAGTTCTTGCTTTCATTTCATAATGAAATTATCCACACAACAAATTATAATCATGTAGGTGATGTATGCCTCAAGCTTGACTAATCTCAACAGGGCCCATACAAGTGAACAAACAAGTGAAACTGCATGGCTCATACGTAAATGGTTGAAAATTAATTGAAGCTAGTAAATCCGGCAGCTAGTGTATCATAATATCAATAAATACACGTATGATCATGTAACAAATAAAATATAGATACCCTTATTGGTCAGTACAAATGCTTGTAGACTGGGTTATGGGTACAGAGTAAAATGATGTGAGTTGTATGTTCACTTGGTCAAGATAACAGAGCATTATGGTCCATTGGTCAGAATAACAGAGCATTATGGTTCATTGGTCAGAATAACGGAACACTCTAGTCAAATGGTTACAGTATAGTTCCTTTTAAAAACAACCATATCTGATAATATGAATTTATCACAACCCTTGATCTGCAACTCCTGTGTTTTTACAGAAGTCACAGAGCTCCTCAAATCAGCCAGTTTCTTATTGTACAGTTTTGTTATTGGGCAGACAACTTATTTGTCAAAAGGTGCTGTACAAATTTCAGATATTTTTTTTTTCACATTTTTTTTTTCTATTTTTTTCCCCCCTTCATAAATGATAAATTTAAGTTGATGCAAAAATATCAAAGTTGATGCAACAATATCATATAAAGCAAGATTTGAACCAAAAAAATAATTTTTGTTTTAACATGGCTTTAATGTTTGTTGCTACCCTTTTCAAATTGAAGAAACACTGCGACTGTTTGTGAAACTGGTGAAGAAAAAACAAAACATCTTTCAGTGAAGAGGAAATATTTACTTTGTACAAGAGAAAGGGCCAACTGAATTAGCAGAGGTTATCATGAAGACAACAGCACTTGAAAATGTTTACTTTGTACAAGAGAAAGGGCCAACTGTTTGAATTAGCAGAGGTTATCATGAAGACAACAGCACTTGAAAATATTTTAAATACATTCTTGTGGAGACGTAAATATTTTGGAACAAAAATCAAACTTTGATGCTGATTGTTAAAATGACTAGGGTTAAAGAGGCCTCCAAATTTATATACCTGTGTACAGGTTAACACTGGTGGATGTGATCTGTGTACAGGTATACAATGATGGATGCTTCTGTGCACACATTTGTAATGGTGGATGCTATCTGTGTACAGGTTTACAAAGGTGAATGCGATCTGGGAAATGGCCACAATTCAAAATTGCCTCTTTAAAAAAAAAATTTTAACATATATACACATTTTTTTTCTATATAACATCCTTAAAAAAAAAATATTGTCTCAAATAAGGTTATTGTGTGCAGGGTTAGTGACCAGAGGGCATAGCTACAAATGTTTGAACCATGTTCAGCAAGCTAATCTGTAAGAGATTAAATAGTAGAGTAAAGTTACACAAGATAATGCTGGTCTTAGTGCATGAGGATTGATCCACAAATATTTACAGTGTATGGTTATAACTTTTTTTTTTTAAAACAGGGTTTTTCCTTTCAGAATTGCATAGTTCAATGGATGAACATCAGGCTGCACGTATCACTACATCAAAACCAAACATAAAATAGGGCGACCAATGTAATACTGTTGTCATTACCCCAGCACTTCAATAAATCCTTAGTTCCAATAGTATTTTATTTTTTTAAAAGGTTATGATCATTACATCATGAAATCAAATACATAAAATACGTTTAATATTTTTTAAGTGAAGATTAAACCCCCCCTCCCCCCCCAAAAAAAAATCTCATTGTTATAGTGGTAGGTCAAAAACTAAGCTGGCAACCTAAAATTGCCATGTGAATCATTGTTTTTATGTGCACTTTTATATTTTACTGTAGCATTTTTAAAAAAACATTTCAGCCATTTCATTCAACAATCATATATTTTATTTGTACTTCTTTTTTTTTTCCACAAGAATATCTCACTTGCAAAAATGGATTCTTAGACACAAATACTGGCCTTCCTTTGAAAAAATGCTGATTAGTTTGGCTATCTCAATAGCAAAGTGGGGAAATGGTACTAGGACCCGTTTAACAAAAAAATAGAGTTAAAAAATACCACAGCCAAGCAGCAATGAATAAGTTAAAATTATTAAATATCTTACAAATAAGATTAAAGTTTAGAATTATTACAATGATAGAAATGTGATTTACTTGCTATACACGCAGTATATTGCTACATTCTACTAGAATTCCTCAAGTCAGTGACAGGACCAAAAACATGTTTCTATGACTTTTAAACACTTTCAGTTAGTGTTTGAAAGTCATAGAAACAACAAAATCAAAAGCCCTAAAAGATCTCTAGTCAGTGAATATTGTCAATGGTGAGGTAATATTTCAATGACGCAAACATAAATTGCTTAGAGTTTCATTGGTTCATGGAGAACGGAAAATTATTAAGAAAAAGCTTGCAGCAGCTAACAAACCTCTAAATGTTGACATTAGGATTTTAAACAATCATGACATTAGGACTTCTTTAACCAATCATGACATTACGAGTCAAAACATTGTTCTGGTGAAATGTATGAAAACTGTTATAATTATAACATGAAAAGAGTTGAGTTCAATAAATGATCGCCTGGTTCCGCATCATTTTGTGCCTCACTTTAAAAAATTGCATGATAACATTTAACAGATTGTCAGTAGAATATTTACATGAAAAACAGTTGGACAGAAAAACACAAACAGTTCTGTGGATCATTTCCGTTACTAAAATGGTGTCACAACATCAAAACCCCGTCTAACATTCCTCACATGTGCCGCCGTGGCAAAGAATTTACTTACAAACTCTTTCAAGACCAGACTTACTAACATTGCACACGTGTTTTAACTTTTTCTTTAAGGATATGTAAGGCTAGAATGACATAGCCACTTCTAAGAGAGAAAAAAAACAACAACTTTCAAATGCAAACTGATCTGGTTATTGTTTCATATTAGACTACATGTTACAGAAGTACTGGATTCAATGAAAAAAAACAACATTAAGTATCACCCTGTTGTAAAAAAAAAAAAAAAAAGAAGATTTCAACAGTTTAAAATAATTCTGGTATTTAACAGCTCTGTGCTGCATAAGAATACTGTTTCATGTCAGTCCGACAAAATATCAAAAAAAAAAAAAATAAAGTGTAACCCTGTTTAAAAAAAAAAAAAAAAGAAGATTTCAACAGTTTAAAATAATTCTGGTATTTAACAGCTCTGTGCTGCATAAGAATACTGTTTCATGTCAGTCCGACAAAATATCCAAAGTCCCAACCAACTTTCTGCAAATAGTTCAGTAGTCATAGGATTACAGCAAAAATACAATAAAAAGTCACATCAGAACTTATGATATAAACAGAATGAAATTTGATGCCTGGCAAAGATTTACAATATTTCTAAAATGGCAGTAAGAGCAAGAATAAAATCTTTGGTGGCAATGAGCCCAACATAAAGTGAAAAATAGTTAAAGATGTCAAGCAATGTGCCATTTAGTTTGGCATGTGTGATCATCTTTAAGGTCAAGACACTCATGATAATTTTTCATGGATCAAACGTAGACTAGTTCATAATCCATCCATTATAATGTCTTAACGTTTTCTGGCCTCTGGAAGAGTTTATTTAAATTGCTCTTTCATAATGGAAACCATAAAAATACATAAACCGTTTTTATTGTCTTTTTAAAAATAATTTCTTGATAAGTGTTGCATATTTCATTAATGGGCTCAAACTGCTTGTTTCATTTTCTAGCCTTAACAGGCATGGCAATCACTGAGCTGGTATCCTAACCAATCCAATCTCCACACAGGCGGACAACTCTGTCATGGTAAACTTGGACAGATACCTGCAGGCACTGTTGTCATGGTGATGGAAAATTCGAAAGTTCTGTTGGTAAAGTTGACTCAGAATTCCCAGCATGTGGACGTAATGATCCCTGGGTGGCTCTTTGTCTGTCTGGACAAAAATAAAAAATCAGCTTTAGGTTAAATCCTTTGTTATCCATGAAGCCATAAAACAGAAAATAAAAATGTTTAGTCCCGTCATGGGGCTAAGGTTGAAGTGGTGGCTTGTCAATAAGGAGCGTCGACCACCGACCACCTTGACGTTACCCAGGGAACAAGACCACTGTGGCGCGTCCTGTGTGGGCCGACAAGGGACGTGCTCGGTACCGGCCATAAATAAAACAGCACCTACAGGGCTGCCAGCTGTGATAATTCACAATTGTTGAAGTAAAGGCAGAGGCAGGGTAGAGATCATGATTACAAGTTGCCGCTAATGGATATGAGGCTAGAGGCAAAGGTGGTAACCTCTAGCTGATGATTCTTACTATGCAGCCCTGAGAAGCTGCTCCAAGTCAACCGTTTCATCCCAGCTCCTTCACAAGTTAGTTGCGTGGTGGAAACCCACTGTAGAAAACCTCTTAAAGGGCGTCCAACGCTTCCCCGGGATGGGTGGGGGAAAATATTAGGACATAAATTTACCATCCCAACTCTTGAGAAAGTTGATTGTGTGCACTGTGTGCAAACACAGTGTTGGACTGTCCGGGTGTCTTTGGGTTGGGGGGCATCCCCCAACAGAACCAGATTGAGCAGACTTGGGTGGGGGCTGTCCTTGCAAAGAGACATCTCCAACGTGCCGCTTTGCGACCCGATACCGGGCTTAGTGGGGGTGCTTAGGGAAGGGCATAAAGAGCATTAGCCTGACCCCATTTCTTAATGTTACAAGTCAGTCCAGTCATGGACCATCTAAGACAAGGGTCCCCCACCACCGGGCAGTGGACTGGGACCAGTCTGCGGCCTGTTAGGAACGTTGCATTTTTTGCACTTGAATCAAACCAAACCAAGCCTTGGTCCATGGAAAAATTGTCTTCCTCAAAACGATTCCATGGTGCAAAGAAATTTGGGGACCACTGATCTGAGAACTCATTCCATGAATCCCCCCCAAAAATCTCCATTAGACTACGGGTTAAGAAAGCCTGGCCAACATATGCAATGTAAATATAAATTGTTTGCTTAATTATTATTGATATCATTGTTAGTATTATTATGCTAAATTATATAGCTTTGCTAGATAATTGTATTCTAGGTATTATTAAAAGGTTAAGTCCTATTTGAAAAGAGGTGTAAAGTCTACATTATCATCCAATCAATAAATCAATCAAATAAATCAAACAATATAACATTTCTATTTTAAAAAAAAGAAAGATAATACAGTTGTTTTTGTAGAGATGTAGCCAAAAGAAAACATGAATTAATAATATTAAACAGTGTCTCTAAATTTTTGTAGTTGAAACAATTTCAAATGTTCTTCGTGGCACACCCCCCCCCCCTCCCCCACCAGAATAAATTGGTTACCTGCAATGGATCATACTTGGAGCAGCCCTGACACTGATGGAGCTCAATAAGGAGCTGATCAACGGATTTCAGGTGGTCAGAGGCCAGAAGGTCAGGTAGTACCTCCCATTCCCATTCTTCAATGTCCAGCTTCAGAATGTTGATAGTTCTCTGTAAGTTGAAATGTTGGGAATGTCCATGGTTCTTGAGTAAGTTGAAATGTTGAGAATGTCCATAGTGTTTGTGTAAGTTGAAATGTTGATAGTGCTTGTGTAAGTTGAATTGTTTGGAATGTCGATGGTGTTTGTGTAAAATGAAATGTTGGGAATGTCGATGGTGCTTGTGCAAATGTGGAAATAGGAGTTGGTTCACATATTTCCTCGGTATTGGTTGGTATTCCTGGCGTTAAGTACAAATGGCTTGGTTGGTTTCCTTAGTGTTAAGTACAAATGGTTTGGTTAGTTTCCTTAGTGTTAAGTACAAATGGCTTGGTTGGTTTCCTTAGTGTTAAGTACAAATGGCTTGGTTGGTTTCCTTAGTGTTAAGTACAAATGGTTTGGTTGGTTTCCGTAGCGTAAAGAACAATTGTCTAATATGTTAAAAAAGGGATCAATCTTGTTTATTGCATGTCAATTTATGCGCAATCATATGTAAGCCATAAGAAATATTAATACTTTTTTTCCCTGATTGTATCAAACTTTGTAATTATCCTAACCCTGCTCTCTTATCCTAACCCTACTCTTATATCCTAACCCTTCTCTCATATCCTAACCCTGCTCTCATATCCTAACCCTGCTCTCATATCCTAACCCTTCTCTCATATCCTAACCCTGCTCTCATATCCTAACCCCTGCTCTCATATCCTAACCCTACTCTCATATCCTGACCCTGCTCTCATATCCATCAGTGACTTTAGGTAACTCTTACCTTCATGTGCTTGAGGCTGGCACGTATAGATTCAAATCTTGACATAGACCATCCACTGGCCAAGGTCCTGTCAGAATCTGCTATGCCCAACTTATAGAAGAACTTCTTGTCCCCTCTCTTCTTGGTCTGCATATCAATGCTGAAAGCATCAACAACATTAGCAGATGAGCCATAATCAGTATTTTTTTGTAGTAAGATATGCTCTAAAATAATCATTGCTTGATGTATTGAAATAGTATGGACTATACCAGGATACCATGCTAGTAGCAGAAATAAAAAGGGTAGGCTGTGCTGGATGGGCCACTAAAAAAGAATGCCAAATGACTGAGGAGTGAAGAGGATACACACCAACACCACAGAAGATAACGCCTCAAAGGCTTAGATGGATGGATGATGTGGACAAAAATCTACAATCGCTGGGAATCCAGGCTTGGAAAAGAAAAGCATCAGTCATGTCTGAGTGGAAGGAAGTGGTGAGGCAGTCCAAAGCCCTACATGGGCTGCAGCGCCACAGGGATGGGTGGATAGAAGGTTTGAGTGAAAGGAAGTGGTGAAGCAGGCCAAACCCCAACACAGCTGTAGCACCACAGGGACGGAAGCAGGCCAAACCCCAACACAGCTGTAGCACCACAGGGACGAATGCAAGGAAGTGGTGAAGCAGGCCAAACCCCAACACAGTTGTAGCACCACAGGGACGAATGCAAGGAAGTGGTGAAGCAGGCCAAACCCCAACACAGTTGTAGCACCACAGGGACGAATGCAAGGAAGTGGTGATGAGACAGGGAAAAGCCTTTTACAAGCAGTAGCGTCACAGGGACAGAAGGATGATAAAATGAGCATTACAAATAATTAAATCTCATTTGCACTGAGACAGCTTTTACTATCCTTTATTCTGTACAGACTTGTAGATCAAATTAAAATATAAACAAATAAAAGTCTGCCTTTGTACAGTCTTCTCTTAGGTAAGTCCTTAAAATAATGATCCATTGACTTTTTAATGGTTAACAAAACAAGGATTTAAACCCTTCATTCAAATTAATTTTTGTGCAAAAGTAGAGTAGCCATCAACAAATGTAAATACAAAGAGAAGGGTGATAAAGAATTAAAATTTGGCAATTCCATACCAATAATTCGAGAGAAAGGTTAGGTACATATAAAGGCTTACCTCGGGTCGAAGGAATGGACTTCACAGCCGAATTTCTCTACGACCGCATTGTCAAAGCTGAAGTCATCTGCTATTCTGTCAATTGTGAGAAATCAAATGCTACCTTCATAGTCTGGCACGTTTAATTTTAGTAAAATTTTTACAATAAAATACATTTAAAACTATTCTAGGGGAGTGCTTGTGATCATTTAAACAACTCTCAGTTGTTATTAGAGGAACTTAACTATCTTGCTTGTGATCATTTAAACAACTCTCAGTTGTTATTAGAGGAACTTAACTATCTTGCTTGTGATCATTTAAACAACTCTCAGTTGTTATTAGAGGAACTTAACTATCTTGCTTGTGATCATTTAAACAACTCTCAGTTGTTATTAGAGGAACTTAACTATCTTGCTTGTGATCATTTAAACAACTCTCAGTCGTTATTAGAGGAACTTAACTATCTTGCTTGTGATCATTTAAACAACTCTCAGTCGTTATTAGAGGAACTTAACTATCTTGCTTGTGATCATTTAAACAACTTTCAGTCGTTATTAGAGGAACTTAACTATCTTTACCCTAACTTAACTAAGTTTACTTTAGAATTTATCTGTCTGGCTCAATTTTTGACGAAGTCTCGGAATCCTAATTGATCACTTGCTACTAACAAATACTCATATATCTACTAATGTATAGTTATATAAATGAAAAATATAAAGTATGATTAGTATACCTATTTGAAGGAGGTAAGTCAAGGTTTATTGAATAACTCACCCAAACGAGTACACAATACACTGGCCTTTGGGAGAATATTGACTGTCATTACACATATCCCATCCCCCATCTGTGACACGACCAAGTCTTTCGACATTTTGACAAACTATTTGGTTCGCACTCAAGTACCTGAAACAAACATACATAATGGGAAGGATTTAATATTTCACTCTAGTACAGTGGTTCCCAACCTCCAAGGCGCTCTAAGGGCTCTGCATGCACCTGTCAGTGGCTCCAAGCCAGCTCCGGGAAAAACCTTAACAATAATAATTAGTAAGACAAGCTAGGCTTAAGGGTCTCCCACGTAGAAATTAATTCTAAGAAGGGCTCCACAAGTCAAAAAAGTTTGGAACCACTGCTCTAGTATATGGCTTTAGCTCTTTTTGGAATCATTCAACAACATAGTTAGCTGAGTAGGCAGCTTTGAGAATGCTCAGTTGGCAATACAACTATTAATGCTTCTTTGCAGTAAATCTAAACATTTATTTATTATTCTACCATGCTGGAAGCTTTCAGAAGGACACATGTCTACTGAGGGGACTACTATCATAAAAAATGTTGCTGATTCAGTCTCACAACAATAAACAGAGACCAGGAGATCAATGCTAATAAAATACAAACTTTTACTAGTAGAAACAGATTCAATGGCCCAATAATCATGATGATTCTACTACAGACAACACTCAACACACACACACAATCACACATCATGTTTCATAACCTATCCACACATCACAAAAAGAATCAAAGATTGATTGTATGCAAAAATAATAACTGATTTAAATACTCATTTAATGAAAAAATCTGGCCGCTATTTCAGCCTTTTTGTGTGTGTGTGTGTGTGTGTGTTGAGAGTATATCTATTTGTTGACAGTTGTTCTGGGTGGGCATGTTCAGCAAAGGGTTTTGAGCTCATAGGTCTACATGTATGTGCTAGACTTTGAGTTATACAATCATTACATTGAGAGAAATTTTGGTAGGCATTGATCATGTTCAGAGGAGCCAAGTACACAACTGTCATGACCCTGTACACAATTATTGCTAAAACCTGTACTTAATGGCAATAACCTCGGGAAAAGCTCACCTAGAAGCCAATAAAATGTAAGATGGTGATAAAAGAAGACATATACTCCCTTACCTCAAAGGCAATCGACGGCTATAATATTTTTCACACCTT
Organism: Lymnaea stagnalis; assembly: GCA_964033795.1. Taxonomy (NCBI): domain Eukaryota; kingdom Metazoa; phylum Mollusca; class Gastropoda; family Lymnaeidae; genus Lymnaea; species Lymnaea stagnalis. The sequence goes on from CAXITT010000043.1 coordinate 934,427, forward strand.
TTTGAAAGAGGAACATGGAGAGAAAAATTTCAAGCCATAGAGGTGAGTTAGTGAAGAGACTTGGACACACATAAGTACTCTCTTGACCACACAATGACAAGAATCAAATGTGTTAAAAATTATTTCATCATGGTTACATGATGAAACAAAAATTAATAAATACAAAATATTCAAAGAATACAAATCAGTGATGAAGAGCACAGTCAGGAATAAGTGAACTGCCAGTCAACTTGTTGGTCAATGACAATATTAAATATTAACATTTCTGTACACAATGCTTACATTATTAAATGCCAGTTTGGTTAAATCAGTTGTGGTGGGTGAGGGGACAACAATGGAAAGATTATCAGCTGTGGTGTAGGAAAGGGGGGTGTGAATGGGGGTGCTGAGGGGGCAGTCCGCCCTGGCGGCACTGTTTTTATTTATATGGAGGTGGAAGCATATTTCGGAAAAACATTGGTGTTTTTTTCGTAGGGGGAGGGAGCTGACAAAATTTCTGGGGCCGGCATCACACCGCTGATAATTAGCAATCAAATAAAGAATGTGACAAATGATGGAATGAAAACAGATCAATCATTGTCACCCGCCTGCCCTTCTTAACCAGTAATAAGGTCAACTTGTTCTAACACAAGTATCGTGACTTTGACTGTATTGCAATTATAGAAAGGGGGACTGACTGTTGTGGTAGATAGTTGTAAACTAGCCCACTTGTTCAATGTCAGTTTTTTAAATAGAAGATGTAGTTCTTTAGTGGCGCATATGGTTCTTGTATTGAAAAAGAAAAATCAAATTAGGCACAGTGCCACACACACACACAAACCCCCCCCCAGTTAAACCTCTAAACAACATTTGATCTTTTCCCAAGTAAAGGATGTTAACTCTAATGATATTTTCAGTATCGATTTCCATGACAAGAAAGTAGATTACAATAGTTAAAGGGTAAAGGAAAAAAGGCATTAATTAAAAGACATTTAAAATTGATGACAATGACAAGAAAGAAAACAGAACTAAGATTCTTCCTATCTTTGCATCCTAAGATACATTCTATCCTTGCATCCAACCATTCATCCCATCCTTGCATCCAAAGGTACATCCCATCCTCGCATCCAAAGATTCATACTATCTTTGTATCCTGTGATTCATCATATCATTTCTTCCTAGGATTCATCCTATCCTGCCATCGATGGCAATTCATTAAATGATGTAACTTGTTCATTACAAGGATGAATTATATTTATAAACAGCTTTTTTGATGCAGCAGATATTCCTAACTAAAATAATCCATATCGGCTAATAACACAGTTTTGTGCATTACATACAGTTCACATTCTCAGCCATTTCACTACTATAGAGATACACATATGAGTTTATGCAACCTTCAGTGCCAAATTAAGTGGGGCCCATTACTCTGAAACCAGGGACCCTAAAATGTACTACACTTAAGAATTAGTTAGACACCTCCCCAAAAACATTTAAATAACAAAAATACGATCCCTGTCACAACAACGACCACAAATCAGTTTGATGAAATGATTCCGGCAACAAAAAAAAATGTTCATCAAAGGGCCACACGCCACGTCAATTTACCATAGACAAGGTTAACTGGAGATTTTTATTTTATGAGCTAACAGTTTGTCCAACAACACCATCTGTGGCCAAAAAGTGGAGTTGAATCCAAATCAATAAAGTATTTTTTGGTCAATACCTCATTCATTCACATGTCATGTACATTTATTGTAGGTTGTTTGTTGTTTGTTAGAGCTGAGCTTGAAAAAGTCTTCGCCTGCTCTGATCAGATGATTCATGAGGGCATTTTTTAATCTTATTTGCAATTGTCGGTCAATATCAATAAATGTTAGACACAACTTCACTGATAATGTTCTTTCTACATTGGCTCATTCCAGCCAAAGACAATCGGGGACTGGAACAAGATTCAAATAGGAACACTTGAGGCGACAACACTTGACACACTTGCGTCTATTGCCTCCAGCTTCCAAACCCACATTTCAATACCAGGCACAGAAACATCCTGAAATCCCCTTTACATAAATAGGAGCCAGTATGATCAATACATTGATCATGGGCCCTTAAAGTATAGAAGAAAAAGAAGAAGATATGTGTGTGTCTGGGTGTTTGAATTTGAATCTAATAACTATATACTTTCATTCTGATAAAACTCTGCAACATAAAATACTTATTTTATTCAATAAAATACTTAGTGTATAAAATATATTCACAGCCATTTACTTAATATAAACTGGCAGATCAAATCATTCTTTCTAAAGCTCTAACCTAATAATTGCTCTTACTTGTGGTAGAGCTCAGAAACTTCACTCCACTGCATAGAGCTCAGCAAGGCATTACTCGGGATGAGACCTACACCACGGGTGGTTACCTTGAGAAGGAAACATAGAATCAGTGTCAGTGTTAGAACTGTATGTAAAATGCCTAGGGTTTGTGGTGTTTGTTCCTTTAGTTTACATTCACTGTCATTAAACTAAAATACACAGTTAACAGGCTCAAAGGTTTCAACAGGTTCAAAGGTTTCAAAAGGCTCAAATGTTTCAACAGCTTTCAACAGGACAGAGGATTTGTGTCATGTTAGGCCATGTTATCAGTTTGTTCATGGACAAGCTGTAGTGACATTAACTTGGCCTGAGTAGATTAATTAATATGACCAAAAAAATGTGTGTTGCCCGGTAGTAAAAAAAGTACAGTAATGCTTTAATTAAAATACAATTTACACATTTAGACGTTTCAATAAAACATGACAAAAATTGCTCGGATTGAAAGAAAACTCAATAGATATAGTGGTCAAACGTGTTGAATGAACTATCCTAAGGGAATGGTCTTTTTTTTCCCCAACAAATTTTATGTTAAAATTACCGTGGATTTTTCGTGGGCTCTTGACTCGGAACCTGAAAGAGCAATAGATATAATAAAATTAGTGATAGATATAATAAAATTAGTGGGTTTATTAATTTACTGTATAGAATGAGAATGAGGTTAAGTAAAAAGAACCCCCACACACTTTTTAAAAAATTATCATAACAATAACTCTTTACAATCTTTAAATTATCTCAATAAAAAATTCAATACTTTAAAATCCTTACTTATAATTACTTATTATCCCCCAAAAAAAATTTTGCTTTACAAATCTGTTGCTCAATCTGGCAGAATGTTTTCTCTAACTGTTACAAAAAATAACACAGGCTTTGTTTGATTATATGAAGGACTGCCAAGAAACTAGTATTTAAAATGAAATGTCATTTTTTTAAAAGGGTTATTCAACTTTGATGATCAACATTTTATAGCCGTCTGGCAAGTACATAGGATGACAAGTAACCGTACATTTTTAAAAAGAGAATAGTCTTACATCTTAATGTTAAAAAAAATAAAATAATTAACATTTAAAAATGTCCTACTTTTGAAAGAATGCTTGTATTCAAACTCATGTGGAAAGTTAATTCTGTCCTCTGCAGTTAAATCAATTCTTCCCAGTGGCTTTAAGTCACAGATGATAAATTGAATAAAATAAAAGGACTAATTGATAGCACAAATTTCTTGTGAGCTAGTTTTTTATACATAGAAAAACCAAATAAGCTCTATTAATAAAGAAGACGGCAAAAATAATTTATGATGTATCATAAGAACAACAAAAATCATTATTTTTAGAGAAAAAGGGTGTAATCCCTTCTCTGCAATGGATGATTTCAAGTATTATTTTAAAATTCACTATTTCTGAATGCAAATGGTAAAATTAAACAAAACCCTGAAAGCTAAAAGATACTAAAATATATTAGTCTCTGACACAACCCTGATAATTTTCAACATCATGTAGTCTATTTCAAATAATGTTTCTGTAAATTTGATACTTTTATAAGGATAAATTGAAACTACTTACCGATAAGCTTTGGTCATAAGATATAAACATGAAAAACCATAAAATAAAGCAGCAGGAGCTCAGCGAGAGTATATAGGCCAGAAGTGCCTTTCTACGTAGACGCACTGGCATACTGTTCTTGACAGGTCAGCATTTGCTAAAGCATTACTTCTGTACCAAAGGGAGATGTCTGCCCTTCTGTCTTACTGCTTTTTATTTTGCAATAAAAAAATAGAGCGGGGAAAAAAAAAGGATTAAAAATTAATACTGCATAAGGCTGCCTGTCAACTAGTTAATTTTCTATTGATTTTGTCCTAGTGGAGAGTCTTGAGAGAATGAATTAAGTTTACTTATGTTGATGGATTATTATTTAAGTAAAAATCTTAAATTGATTTCCATTCCAAAAACCCAGGCTGACAGCTCATTTTATGCAAGATTGGTATGAATGGCAGTGCATAACAAAACTTGATGGTGAAGAGCATAGGCAGGGAATTGTTAACAGCAACTGAGGTCCAGGCCCCCTTATGACTGTGTAAAACCTATTCTAGTAATGTTAAGAAAATCATTTGGGGGCTCAGGTTGTCCCATGAGTTACGACCAGTGTTTTTTTTCAAACAATTACACGTGTTGGGGGGGGGGGGGGGNGGGGGGGGGGGGGGGGGGGGGGGGGGGGGGGTTAGGGAGGGAATGGGGAATCTATTTGTGCCGAAATTGGTCTGTACCAGCTCTAGCATCGAAGTCCCCAAGGATAATGAGCTTCTCTGATTTTGGAACTTTAGAGAAATCCAGTTAAAAGACATTATCAATTTTTTTGTTTAAAAGTCAAATGTCAGATTTTAAAGCCATCCATTTCATTTGAAAATTGGATGGCATTATACTTATTTTGACTGAAAATGGAGTTAGGGTTAGGAATTTTCCAGGAAATCTTGAAACCTGTTTTAAAATTCTTGTATCAAATTGAAAAGCAAGGCTGTTTATTTTTCATTGTTCGCCAGGCCAAAATTAGCAAAAGTGACAAAATGCATAAAGTGTTGTCCTAAATTTGAGATTGCAATAGTTTCAGTTTCATTTCAAATGCTGTTATAATTTGAAATATTGTATTGAACAGTTGGCTTTCACCTTGAAAATGCTTGTTTAACTCATTTAAATGAGCAGTCAAGTCAACTAAAAATGTTAAATCTGTTAACATGTTTTCATTGTGAAATTCAGGAAAAAAAATGTGTTTTTGTACAAACTTTTCAATATTCTACCTCTATAACCATCTTACTCCTTAAAAGTTAAGGATTTCCCTGTAGTAAGAATACATTAATTTAAGGAATTCCTGGAATTGGCAATGATTTAATTCCTTTGCCCTTATGAAATTTATGGCCTTGATGACACTCTGCATGACATTTTCCTTTAAAGCTTTTGCCCAAAAATGTTCTTGGTGAGCAATGCAGTTATTTTTCATAATACATACGTTTTAGAAGACCATTCTATCGTCTTCTTTTAATTTTATAAGTCCAAATCTTTTACCTAACATCATCAGAGCACCATCGGGAACTATGTCAGATATATTCACAATGGAAAAATAAAATCGCTTTAATGTATAGTCCATAAAATGTCCAAGGCATATGAGTTATACAAAGTGTGTTTCACTGGGTATAACAGTGGGGAACAACAGTAACACATATGATTTGTAAGGTTTTATGTTATTCTTAGTTGCAGTCTCATAAAGTTTCTAAGTTTACACATCATGTTTTGGACAGCATTCATAGATTCATAGCTGTCCTGGGCTGCACACTGGCTGGACAACTGTGATCTACAACATTCCTCTTGTTGTACCCATTGATAAAACATTTCATTTAAGTTTTTATTTTTGGATTTCAATTTGTGGTAGCTTTTCTTTGTTTGCTGAAGACCTTCAAGCCGAAGTGTTCGTTTCTTTGTTATATCCTTTTTTCAGGTTTCCCCATATGTTGTTTCACATATTTCCTTCCAACTGTGGACGAACTAAACCTGATTTTGCAGTCTCTCACCCACTTATTAACTTATCATCACCTACACTCTAGTTTTTTTAGATGATTGGCCTAGGCCTAGTCTTATTTATACAGTTTAGACAGCACTAATACTAATAAATTTAAAAAGAATAAAATAAACATTACACTCTATTTGTCAAGTATTGAATTAAGTAGTCTATATTATAACTACTATACTATAAGTGTGTAGCCATACTTTTAAATAAAATAAGTCTTATTTTATTGACAAATCAATTTCACTGAATATAATAACTAATACTAATAATAGTACTAGTTAGTAATAGTAGTAATAGCAATACAGTAAATGCTCATTGTCAGTAGCAATACCACTAATACTAATAATACTAGTAATAGTAATTAGTAATAGGACTAATACTATTACTAATAGTCAGTGCAACTAATGTAGGACTAGGACTAGGAGTAGGAGGTAAAAGTGGCCTAGAACTAGGCGGGGCCTGTGATTAAGGGTAGATATCAAATTATTATTTTTAATCATTTAGGCCCTACTAATGTTTAGAAAAAAAAATGTGTTTATTTATACTATACAACATATCAACATAGTACATAGTAACATAGTTTTACCTGTGGTGGTGATGTGGTGGGCTGCTGTCCAGGTTTGAGTAGCTTTACTTTAAACTTTGAATCGTTTACATCGAGTTCAAAATAGTAAAAGTAAGCAATCAATGTGGTGCAACAATAATTACTAGACGCTTTAATTACTAGTTAAGTAGTTTATTACTTAATGAGTGATTGTGGGAGAACTACTGGAAGATTGTACACGTATTTCTCAAAACTAAAAAGAATTGATGATATATAGAAAGTTACTCATGAATAGGCTCCCTTATCATCGAAATGAACATTATCAAAATGTTTCCGAGATGGAATATTTTCAAACATTTCCCCCTTCACACATTATATTTTATATCATTGGGAAATTCGCAAGAATAAAATAATAACTTAAATTTAATTATGTCTTCAACGGACCCAAGCTAGAAATAAAAGTTGTTTAGTGCTGGGTTTAAAGTGGTGTGGTTTTAGAAAACACCATTGAATATGGTTTTATAATGACATTTCAATTTCGAAGATATTTTAAGGGATAAAGGGGAAGCGTTATCCACACAGCTCTGGGAATAATGTTGAGCGTTATCCACACAGCACTGGGAATAATGTTGAGCGTTATCCACACAGCTCTGGGAATAATGTTGAGCGTTATCGGCAGACCGAAATCTGCGAATAATGCCGAGCGTTATTGTTAGACAGAAATTTTTCCATAATTACGCAAATTTCTAGAAATAATTAGGATCACATTCCAAGCCGGGGTAGGGGCGTAGTTTTAAATAGTGTAGGATAGATCGATCTTTAATGAGTATGGCATAAACACATTTCAAAACCGAAGCTACCAGTATGCACAAGTTAAATTTGTAAAAAAAATAATAGGCCTATATATTGGATATAAGACAATTAATTGTGCCTACATCTGCTCTATTAGGGGCCAACATAGGGTCTATTCGACCTATAGAGTGTTACTAATACATCTAGTCAAACCTCCTACTCCTAGACATAGACATAGATAATTTTCTGGTATTTCATAATAAATGTTATACCAATAATAAAAATGGTACCGGTATTCTTCATGTAGACTCACTTTCACCCATTGTAGAGATGTCTTTAAATGATGTCAAAGCTTGATAAGATATAGTTAAGTTTTTTTTTAAAGCACTATGATATATCACGTAGTCTAGACATGTTCTGTCAGAAATAGTTGACATGATGTGTGACAGTGTTATGATGCAGAGAGGGGGCTGCATCAGGCGGCCATGTGAGAGACGGGGAGGGGCATATAGGCCCTACATCGATAATAACGGAATCTAATCCTGTTTAAGTTTAAGGCTAGTATTTTTTCCTCATCCTTGAGGGTGTCCCTAAGTCTACCCAGCTCTGGCCTTAGCTGGAAAAAGTAAAACATGCGAACACTGACTGTTTTTCCTGATATCTCGAATCTCCTTTCAACATTCTTTCTCATACTTGACCCAATTTACAAGGTAGTTGGAATGAACATCATAAAGGATGCCATTGCATAAAAAAATGACAAAGAGATTTATTTTTGGAGGACTAGCCTTTTTTTTTACCATACATGTCTACTGGATCTAACACACTGGTACATAATTTAAAATTTAATAGAAAAAAAACCCTTAACTGGCTTGAGAACATTTTTGTTTGGCTGTTTCTTATTTGAGTTGTGTACTCTAGTAATCCATACCACTCAATCATTACTTCTGTACTTAGATGATGAAATACAAACAATAGTTAACTGTACGGGTGCCAACAAGGAAGGTGAGAAAGTAAAAGGAGACAAATGGCAAAGGAGTTTATTGGCTTATATAAATTATAAAATTGTGTTTTTTAAATTAGAGGCTGCATGAACGATATAGGATGCATACACCATGTACATAATAATATATCCTTCATGATTTAAAAAACAATTAGAAAACTAAGACAGAAAAGATAGAGAAAAAAATTAACACACGAACCTAATAAATAAAATACATAAATACAAACATTCTGAAAACTTTTCTTGTGAGACATTTGTTTAAAAACAATCCATCATAAAGTAAAGAATCTCAATAAAAATAAGCATGCAAAGTTTCAATTATGTAGTTCCAAAACTATTCCTCCTGATTCGTCAATTGATGTCAGGAAAAAAAAATGAAAATGCTANAATGCATTATCCCAACAACCCACTAACCTCGAGCCCAATAAAAATAAGATCATAAAAACTTCTGAATTTTTTTATCAGACATGTAATAAAAAAGATCAATCATAATCATTATAACGAGACTATAATAGAAACAACCTTGCAAATTTGAAGCATGTGGTAATAATACTTTTCCTCATAATACATTTGACATCAGAGATAAATGGAAAATCCTTAGTGGACCACTTTAAAAAGAGAAAAAAATTAAATTAAGCAATATTAGAAATATAGGAATCAAATAAAATGAAATTTAAAGCACATCAATGTGAAATTATCATAAAAGATAAGAATTTTCTAGATATTTTTACAAATGTTAAACAATATTGTAGAACATGTTAATGTTTTTTAATAAGAAATCAATAGACTCAGTTTAGGAAACAAAAATCTGCCCAAGAAATATAATAAAAATGGTTATTTACACAATTTTGTAAAATAATTTTCAGCACATTAAAAACATTTACATATTTATAAAAGTAGCTGAAATCTTTCGGAACCAATCATTGCAAATTAGCAGTGAAAATAAATTTACAAGAACAAGTCAAGAATGACGATTATCTCAGCAAGGCCTTTTCAAACCCAGTTGTTGGGTTCAGCTGTCTATGTTCTATGTACCGGTATAACTGGTATTCACTTTTCTGCGTGTTAACTTGTCCGTTGGTTCACTAGCCCTGTGTTTGGATGTGTTATGGTGAGTTGTGGGTTTACTTGTCCTGCGTTTATTTGAGCGGCCACAAACCATAAAGTTTATGCAGCATTAACGATCAGAAATCTGCTTAAAGTAAACTTTTACACTGGTAAGCCGCGGCGACTGCGTTGCTGCCCACGGCCTTACTGAACAGAAACATGGCAAGGCCGTGGAGGCGACGTCGCTCTAGCTATGCCGACGTATTACTTTAGTGTATCAGAGAATGACTTTGGTAATCAGCAGGCCAGACAAAGGAAACGGTGGATGGGCAAAAAAAGGTGCGAAGCGAGAGACTCGGCTACGTAGGTCTAATAGAATTCCATCAACAACAGAGACTGAGAGAGCGACCAATGTCCAAGCGTTGGGTGATGTGTAACGTGTCCTCATAATGAGCAGATTTGGGAAACGTTTCGAGCGGACCAGGGGTTATGTTGTGAGATGTTAACTAGAAAGTTGTGCCACCCACTACCACTAAGTTTAAAAAAAAAAAAAAAAAAAAAAAAAAAAAAAAAAAAAAAAAAAAAACAAACCAAAACCTCCCCAGCTCGCCGAAAATGCCGCCCCTCATATAAATTTATAAATTTTAAAAAAAGTGACACCCGTGTGGACCACCCCCTCCACAGCCCCCTTCCTATGCAAGTGGATTGACTTTTTCTCGACAATTGTGAGTCATAGTCATAGTAATAGTAGGCAAATAAGCTATTTAAATGGTCTGTGGTTGGTCAGCTCTAGTTTGATAGATGGCACTTAATTATTTAGATGCCACCTAAATTGACTCTGGTTTGTGGTGAGTAAAATGAGAGGCAGTGTTAGTGATTTTATGTATCTGGATGGAACCAAGTTGCTTTGTTAGTCATCTGTTTGCAATGGTGTTTATTTCGCTACTGACATATATTTCATTACTTTCCCGCTTTTTGCCTCTTAGTCTTAGTAAATCACCAGCTATTTATTGAGAAAGAAATCGAAACTGTCACACATTTTAAGAAAGGAAATTGACAATTTTATTTAAAGTTTTAACAAATATTTCCCACAAACCCCCACCCTCAAAATTCTAGCCGCGTTACGTCCATAATGGATGCACAACCGTGCAAAGGAAAAGCAGCGCCCTGGGCGAATGCGCCCCCTGATATTGAGGTCCCTCGCCAGTACCACCTTTACATTGCTGTGCATGGATCCAGTGGGTTAGAAAGAAATATCAGACAAAGTAGATATTAGATAGATCTATTAAATTTTAAAAAAAATTATTTAAATCTAAATATATCCAATGGGGCAACTTTTATAACGCATCTATGAAGACAGAAGAGTTCTCCTTGTTTTCCCACAATGGCGTCGTAAATGACTAAAGATTCATGTTCTGTAGGCTCCTTTTTTTTTTTTTTAAATCTTGTTCAATTTTGTTAAATGGTTATTGTACATGAACAAAAAGACGCTATTTTAGGCCTATAGTTCCATCAGGTAAAGAGGAAGTTTTAAATTTATATCACTAGAAATAATTAATCGCGCTTAAATTTCATTGCCTTGCTGATGCTTGCTGCCTTGCTTCAACCAAGTTAAGCCTTGGCCTTAATTATTTTAATAATAAGGGCAGGCTAATAAAAGGGTCATAATAGCTTAAATAAGGGATTGGTAATCTACCACTTGAACGTCGCCCAAGAAAAAATCCATTAGTTCCGGTTGGAAGGGTTTCTTACATTTACATTGGAGTCTGTTAATATTTTTGCTTCCATATAGTATAGAGACTATAAAGTGTATAAAGTTATATATTATATAGCACAATACTAATAAATACATTTAAATACTTATTACTGCCAAGCTACCGATATGCCAGGAAGAAAAAGAGACAACAATTATTTTTTTTTGATCCAGATGACGGGAATGTCCACACACATAATGTGGAAAACTTGAATGCTCAGAAAGCGTAAACTGAAAAGACAGTTTTGCACAAGAAGCGCCGGTGATCTTTCCCCTTCATATTTACGTGGATTCATGTACCACGACCGTTTTCGTGGAAATTATATTTTTTTAAAACTTCATTGTCAACTTGGGGGCTAACTATGCATAATTCCATTTTCACACATTATCTTCTATTTCAAAAAAATTGTTATAGTTTTTCTATTTTAAAAAAATTGTCTATTATTATAATACGTACAACCAATGTCATTAAAAATAATATAAGAATAGTTGTTTAAATAGCCCTTCCAACCGGAACAGCTGTATTTTTCTTGGCCGACACTCAAGTGGTAGATTACCACATGTTTTTATATTGTTGCTCTACTTTTAACTTTTACTTTACCCTTTACAGTACTTTACTTTTCCTATTTTAGGCATACTAGAAGGCTGGCACATAATTCACATGTGGGGGGGTGGGGGTGGGTGGATTATTGCATCAGACCTGTTAACTCTTACGATTTTGGCATATAATGTAGGCTACTATTTTTAGATGTTTTTTATGATTTTTATAACATGCTATTCAGTGTCATTAGTCCTCTCCATTTTCCTGTATGCCCGCGAATCCTGGACATTAACAGCCGATCTTGAAAGGAAAATAAAGGTGATGGAGATGAGATGCTTCAGAAGCATTTTTGGCATCTGCTGTAGGGACCATATCTCCAATGAAATAGTGAATGAAAGGGTTCGTAGGCTATTGGGGAGTACGATGACCTACTGGTGACTGTGAAAAAACGCAAACTACAATGGTACGGCTACTTAATAAGGAAACAAGGGCTTGCCAAAGAAATATTGCAGGGGACCACAAGAGGAGGGAGAAGAAGAGGAAGACAGAGAAAGGATAACATCAAAGAGTGGACAGGACTAACACTGGGCGATGCAGTGGGTAGTGCTGAAGACAGAGAGGAATGGAGGAGGATGGTTCACATGTCATCTGTGACTCCCCAACGGTCCAAAATTCAAGGACTAAGGGACATGAGGATGAGGAGGATGGTTGTACGCCAAGACCCGCCAAAACTATGATTTTCAGAGACTCTGTGAAAAAATATGATTATGGTAATTTTTTCTGATAAAATAAAATACATTTTTGGTTGTTGAAGTTTTAGCACTTTCTAATAAGGATCTGGCAGTGAATGGAACAAGAAAAACGATTGGTTGTAATATTTTTTAAATTGTAGACAATCATATTTTATATTATGTTATGTACGCACTGAGAGGGTAGGTGGGGGTTGTTGATTAAGGAGATTTTGTATATGAGACGCTTGGGGCTAATGTTAGTTGGGGATGCCACGACGTCTTTTTTCGGTGTTTACATGTAGGAGTCACTTCCCTTTGTTTATTTTTAGATAACTAATATTTTTATGTATTAGTATTAATTCGCCCGAGGAATGTTTAATATTATATTGTATTTGTTTCTTTTGGGTTTTTATTTTCATAATAAATGAAAAAAAGAAATATAATTTTTAAATATAGACAAAATTTTATGTTCTTTTTTGACAAAATGGTGAGAAATAATTTTTTTTTTGTTGGGTACTATATAATGATGCGGATATAGAAAGGAGTGCTTAAATATTACATCTGTTGCTATTCTTGATTGCTTGACCGGGTGCCCGGTAAGTTCAAAATTGGTTGTTGTTTTTTTTGCATCGTCAGCAGTTTTAGTTAGATAAATATTGGGTAAATTTATGCAGATGGAGCCTGAATTTACCGCCTTTTTTTGGAATGATCTGGAAAGTCAGGGCGAAAGGAGTGTGATAGATTGGCTCATGAGTACCGGTCTCATTGCAGATAGATACGAATGTCCCCATTGTAAGAAGGGTATGAAATTGTGTGCATGGGCAAATGCTTCAGATGGGTTTGCATGGCAATGTGGTGACCAAAGTCATGGCAATATTGTGCGTAGCTTAAGGAAGGGGTCGTGTTTTAGTGACAGTAGATCTCCTAGCTTTGCCGGTTTACAAAGCATCCTCGGCCACAGGACAGAATATATATTTAAGATCATGGCGATGAATTGAATTCACAGGGCATTTCATGGGTAAACTGCATTGCATTTGGCTGTGACAATGCTAATGTGATGACTGGCCAATACAATGGAGTATACAGTTTTATTAAAGGAGAGCAAGATATTTATCTGGCATGACGCTGCCTCCATCTGGTGCATCTTGCAGCTAAAAAGTGGGGCTTCCTGTCTACCCCCAGTTGAGGAGGTCCAGGTTGACGTTTGTTACTTCTTCAAGAAAAGTTTGAAGAGACAGTGTGAATTGAAAAACCTGCAAGTCCTGTATGGTGCAGAACAGATGAAAAGTATCAAGCATGCCTGCACCAGATGGCTTAGTATTGCAAGATGCCTAAAAAGATTGTTTAAAAACTGGGACCACTTTATGCACTTTTTTTATGAAGACAAATATACAAATTCCAAACCAAATAAGAAACCGCAGGATGGGCAGACAACTGCTGTGTTGGATGGACATTGCACAACTTACTCTGTGAAGCAGCTTGATGCCATTTATGACTTTTTGCGGTCACCAACAAATAAATTAACTGCTATTTCTTGTCTTACACACTGAAAGTTTATGATCAGGTGAGATGAATTTTTATATTTCATGAGTCTTGAATGCTGCATAATTTTACTCACATTTCATTGGACCAGCAATATTTTCTTACGATTCATTTTATTTTGTGCAAAGTTGTCTGTAGTGGACATTAGTAATTTTGTATTATTTACCTTACCATACTGTTGTACTTAATAGTATTTTTATGACACATGGTTATTTTTACAGGTACTTGTCCAACTGCAGGCAGAAGAAGCCATGATCATCATGCTGAAGGAGAATCCCTGCAGCCTAATTGGTGACTTGTACAGCAGATTTCTCTTGCCAACAGCAGTTAATGGTATTGACCAGATGAGCTTGTGTAGATTGGTTATGTTAATGTATGCATTTATGTTGTAGTTAGTTGGACAAATTTAATACATTTCTTTTGTTTTAAATTATCATCTAAATGGTTTATCATAATAACTTCAGTACTAGTTTATATTTTTTTTTTTGTCTTTCAGTTCCAATACAAGCTAAGAAGCAGTCAGAAAGATGATGCTGACCTGATTGTTGGATCTCAGGCAAAGACCATGCTGCAAAACAAAGAAAAGTACAGCCCCAGAGACAAGGGGGTTGTGGAGTTCTATGCTTCTGTTGGAAAATATTTTGAGATGGTGCTTGACTACCTTCTAAAAAAAACTTCCCTATCAGATCCTGCACTTCAGAATGCTTCTGTATTTGATCCAAAAAGGAGGTTAAACAACACCAGCTAGAATACTTCCTTACCAGATTCCCCATTCTGATCCCCAGAGGGACTGATGTTGACACCATCTATGAAGAGTTTGATAGGCATCAGCAGAGGAACATTGAGGATTGCATTGAGGATGGGGTAAGAGTTGACAGGATTTGGCAAACAATTTGCCAAAAGCACCCATCCCTTAAGAATCTTGCCCATGTAGTGAAAGGGATCCTCACCATACCTCACTCCAGTGCTGCGTGCAAGAGAATATTCTCTATGTTCCTGAAAACATGCGCAGACCAGGGAAAAAAATAATGGCCCAAAAACAACAGAGGCCTTGTTAGTCCTCAAGAGAAAATCAGGAAGCTGCTTGGACTTGGATGAAACTTTCAGTGCAAAAGAACTCCAGCAGCTTAAAAGTTCAGCAAGCGTCATCAATACACAAGGTATTTAAATATTTATAAAATGTGTACTCAGTTAGAGAATGTGCCCCTTTTATTGTTACAAGAGTACTTATTTGGAGTTCCTGGGGAAACAAGTCTGGTGTATGAGTATAATATAAGCTTTAATTAAATGATAATATAATTCTTTACTTTCTTTTCTGGGGGGTGGGGTGACAAAGATTTTATAAAGCTAAAGCATCTAGACCTAGATGAGCCACACAGTGGGATCTGACTATGATAAAAACATCATGTTTGTGGCTCTTTAGGGTTAACAACACATGGTCAAGGGCTTACCAATAAGCATTACATTAAATTACAATTTATTTACAACTGTAAGATGTTATAAACTATAATTATCATAAGGTAGATATTTTAAAAATAATACATTTTTGTTAACATTCACAATTTTTAGTTTTATACTTAATGAAAATTCACAATATTTAGTTTTAATCTCAAATGTATTAAAATTGATAGCTAGTATAAAAATATATGAGTGTGTTTGTATGACAATGTCAGAATTAATTTGTGATACAGATTAGAGAACACATTCTTCAATGAGTGACACTCAACGTGAAGGAGTTTACCATCAGGGTCCCATTTGGATAGCTCTGCTCAGGACCATAAAAGTTACCCATGATGTTTTACTACTGCAGCTTTTTTTGCTACATTTCAGCACGATAAGATAAGGTAAGATAAGATTCTTTTCTTTATCCAAATAATGTGTTTGATTACATTGTATCTATTCATTTTTAGCACATATCCAGCAAATATTCTTTCTAAGACAAAATTTTTAAACCAGAGCAATTTAAACACATTTAATGTGTGTCTCAAGTGCAATAATCAGGCATTGTATACTACAGAATTTCACTCCCTTAGTGACAATATTAACTTTAATTAAGAGCGATTGTTTGATTTTGTTAAAGCCAGAGGAGCACTCTGTTAAATTCTAACAGACTGGGGAACAAATAAGTGCATAACTTTCAGTGTTAACTTTGAGGGAAATAATTCACCCTTATTGAGCTCATCTTAACTATCTGTCGTGTCATGTTTAAAAAAGAATGTTTACTTAATGAACTTGAATAATAAGTTTATACTAGAGGTGTGATTAGAATATTAAATATAGATTGGAAGTATAGTTAGAATATTAAATTTAGACAAGAAATATGGTTAAAATATTAAGTTTAGAATAGAAGTGTAAATTATGTTTAAAATTGTATACCTCCAGATGAGTCTCCTCTCAAATTTGGTTGGTTGAATGTATTAATGAAAGCCATGGAGATGACCAAACTGGACTTTAAACATTTCACATGAAGATGTCAGAACTAAACATTGAAAACTTCACATGCAGATGACCAAGATGGACAGTGTCAACTTCACATGAAGATGTGAGAACTGGACTTTGAACATATCACATGCAGATTACCAAGCTAGAAATTGAAAACTTCATATGAAGATGTCAAAACTGGACTTAAAACTTTACCATGACAAAGATGACCTTTTGAAGTAGGTTTTTTAAAAATTGTGCCTACAATAAAAAAAACCCAATAAAACTACAACTATAATACTAAGCTTAACAGCATTCTAAAGATTAATTCATATGAACATTATGATTATTGGTATTATTACATACGTGAAGACATTACCTACAGAACTACAGTGGATACCTTCTTACTATTACAGTAAAACTTCCATTTTGCTACCTTTAAATTGCCATTGAAACGAGTGTGTTATTTGGTGGGGGGTCTTAAAAAAGAGGTAGGACATTTTCAAAAAATGACACTTAGAAAATTAAGTAAACAAGTAAAAAAATAACACATACCATTAAGTATAGGCACCATCTTACATTCAGAATTATAGATTAAACTCTGTCTCACAACCAATATAAACTCATAGTGTCTCACAACCACAACCAATACAGTCATTATCTTCCTATTCCTCATTAATTCCAATGTTGGTTTGTTAGTTGTTTAAAAACGTGTGTAAGTGCTGAGTACATGCTTAGAGTTATAACTATTTATGTTTAAGATAAGCGCATTAATTGTTGTAATTATTTTTATTCTGTCATTGAATAGTTTTTTTTTATTGAAAGAAATCTGTTATTTCTGTTTGTTTGCATGATCCCCCCCACCCGTGCATGTTCTTTGAGTATGTCTCTTTGAACACCAGACATGGTGTCAGCAAAGTCTGAAAGGCCCCTACTCAGGCCATTACTGGACATCTCCTTGGAGTATTTCAAAAGACAAATTTATGGTACAAGCGTTATTTCCCCTTCACTACTTCCTAGCTGCTTTAGTGCATCGCCTGCTGTTAAATGTCGTAAACGAAACTGTTTTCTCCAAGCGCACAAATATAGCATTGCTTTGGAATCTGACTTTTTCAGGTGCTAGGTCATAAAATTGAATTATTTGAAGGTTGCAAGTCGCGTTTTTGAGGGAGTCGTTTAAGAGAGGTCTTTATATATTACAAAGCATTGGTGAAATTTTTTTTCGGTCATATGTTGGAGGAAGTCGTTTAAGAGAGGGTTGCAAATGGAGGTTTTACTGTATTGGAAAGACTTTACCATCACCTAGACAGCGCTAAAAAATATGCTAGGGAGCATCCTTGGAAGTGCTGGGTGGCCGAGTGGTCTAAACTGAGCAAATCTCAAGTTGGTGGTCGGGAGTTCAATTCCAGCCAAAGCCCAGTCAAGCATAAACCCATCCAGCACCCACGTTAACCTTGGTCGGCAACTCATCTAAGAAGGAAACTGTAAATTCAAACCCGGAGATGGAGATGGCGTCCCCTACAGGCGGCAAACAATGAATCATTCCGACAACTCCTGCGACGCCCCGGATCACTGAGAGCGTAATCAATCTTTGACTTCTGATCAGCATTTAACACTATCCAACCTTATGATTAAAAAGCTTTATGTGT
Source organism: Lymnaea stagnalis (assembly GCA_964033795.1). NCBI lineage: Eukaryota > Metazoa > Mollusca > Gastropoda > Lymnaeidae > Lymnaea > Lymnaea stagnalis. The sequence continues at coordinate 952,344 of CAXITT010000043.1, forward strand.
TAGCTTTTCAAGAAGCCAGAGCCCAAGCAACACCGTTAACAATGATGTGATGCAATGAAAATTTTCTTTAGTTAAATATCTCAAAACTGAAAGAAATGGTTGTCGGTTTCCAAAGGGGGAATCACCCAATTACAGATCTCACAATAAATAATCATTGTATTGAGGAAGTAGATACAAAAGTATCTAAGGGCTTTTTGTCTGAACACATATCAGGATCCCACGCTAGTAGTAGAAATAAGCTGGGCAGGACACTTAAAGAGAATGCCAAATGAGAGAAGGAAGTGGGTACATCACCAAACCCCAGAGGAAAACGGCTCAAAGGCAGACCTAGGCTTAGATGGATGGATGATTTGGAAAAAGATATACAGCAGCTGGTAATCCAAGCATGGAAAAGAAAAGCGTTAGTTAGGTCTGAGTGGAAGGAAGTAGTGAGGCAGGCCAAAGCCCTACATGGATGGATGGATGACATGGAATGAACACAGCCAAATTAAAAAATCAACCAAAGACTTTTCTATCTTTAAAAAATGTACTATTTCGGTGTAAACAAACAAGTTATTAACTTATTATACAATGCAACAATTGGAAGCCTTCTAAACTTCCCATTACACTGCAGCTCTATCAGCTCCATCTACAAATTTGCTGGTCCAGTTTCCACATCTATGACATAGGTTGACTTGGTTCAACATTGCTTGGAAACAAGAACAGGGAGACAAGTTGCATGTGTGTCTCCCTTAAGCACAGCTTCACTTGAAATACCTTCACTGCATCAGGCATATCAGTGATCAAGTGGTCCCGTGCCTGGAGCTGCAGGTTCAAGTCGCTTTTTATTTATTTAAAAAATGTACTATTTCGGTGTAAACAAACAAGTTATTAACTTATTATACAATGCAACAATTGGAAGCCTTCTAAACTTCCCATTACACTGCAGCTCTATCAGCTCCATCTACAAATTTGCTGGTCCAGTTTCCACATCTATGACATAGGTTGACTTGGTTCAACATTGCTTGGAAACAAGAACAGGGAGACAAGTTGCATGTGTGTCTCCCTTAAGCACAGCTTCACTTGAAATACCTTCACTGCATCAGGCATATCAGTGATCAAGTGGTCCCGTGCCTGGAGCTGCAGGTTCAAGTCGCTTTTTATTTTTAACCCGAAAAACTGTGGAGTCTTTCCCAATGCTGTCCATGAATTGAGAGATTTCATCAATCAGCTGGAAAAATCTACTAAGGACTTTTATCAGACTTAGCCACCGCACCTCTGTATGATAAGGCATGTCGCCGAACTCTTTGAGTCTATTTTCAGCAAAAAAAAATATTGAAATTACCTGTGATTTAAACCTTTGGCTCTGATAAAGTTGACGGTTTGTGTAACAGTGCTCATTACACCTTCCATGTTGAGGACTTTACCACACAGAGATCTTGGTGTATGATGCAGTGATATGCTATCAATCCACCAGTAAATTTATCCTGCATTTTTAACCACATCCTTCCAACTAACTAGTCCTCTTTTTTCGCTGTTCATCGCCAGTGCTCCATCTGTTGAAAGTCCAGCTAGTTTGTCCCAAGGCAGGTTCATGTCGGTTAAACTTTAACATACATTGTGGAACATTTCTTTTCCTGTCATTTCTCATGCATGGATTCCATGTGCAACATTTCTTCTGAAACATTTAAACTGGAGACCACTCCACAGATGAAGATAGCGAGCTGTGCAGTGTCAGTCAGCTGTGCAGTGTCAGTCAGCTGTGCAGTGTCAGTCAGCTGTGCAGTGTCAGTCAGCTGTGCAGTGTCAGTCAGCTGCGCAGTGTCATTCAGCTGTGCAGTGTCAGTCGTGTCATTACTTTCATCGACAGCAAGTGAGAATGCAACAAAGTGTTTCTCTTTTTTGATCCGCTAGTGTTTTCACATCAGTGGCCATCTCACAAGCCCGATCAGCAACGGTATTTCTGCTAAGGCTTACATTTGCAAACATCTGCTTTTTGTCTGAACACGAGACGTCACACACTTTCATCATGCAGCACTTCACAAGCTCCTGCTGTAAATGGTTGGCCTGATTTTGCAAGCTCCTTCACCACAATAAAACTTGCTTTCACAGCAGCTTCAGTATGTGATTTTGCTTTGGTGAAAAACATTCATCTTCAATTCTTCTACCTTCTGTTGCTTCTACTCTGCATTCAGGAATTTTAACTTGTCTTGATGTTTAGTCTCAGATTATATTCCTTGATCACAGCCACATTATCTCCATAAAGTAGGTACAGATTGATAACACGTTAGCCATAGCAGGAAAGTGTGATGTAATATCCAGGCTCTACACCACTTTCATTTCTTATGCGCCTATCCAAAATGAGCAACTGAATGTTGCTAGGTTACTGTAATGACAAACATTCACTCACTACACAACTTTCATTGTCGCTTATTTTGATAGAAAAAGCAAGAATGCTCTCAGGTAGCCTATCGTTGGACAAGGCAGATTATTAGGGAATATGATTTGCACTTTATATTGCAGGGCCATTAAAAAATATTTGAGCCTAAAATTCTCTCTCATAATTGTACGCCGGTCAAGACCTCTCAGGCCTGATATAATTGTACGCTGGACCTGATGTGGCCTACAGGCCTTAAGTGTGACACATATGTTATAGGAGTACCTTTTTTATTTAATTTTACTAATGCTTCTTTAGTTATAATGTTTTTTTTTCCAGATGCATAACTTTGATGTAGACATTGCAGTCTTTATTACATGTAACAATAACCAACACATTTTTCATCTTCAATGAGTCTTGCAGCTAAAGTGAAGTAGATCAAATACATGAAGCAGTTGAAGTAAATGAATAAAAATACTATTGTAAAGGGACAGTAAATAATATTATTTTAATCTTTTGTTTTTTCACTTCCAGGTTAATGCATTCTACACAAGTGACTTGACGGTGAAATCCAAGACGTTTCAGTAAATCTATATCATAGATTCTTGGCTGACAGCTGATTGTGCACCATATCTTGGCTGGCAGCTGAATATACACCATATCTTGGCTGGCAGCTGAATATACACCATGTCTTGGCCGACACTTAAATGTACATTATACCTTGGCTGACACCTGAATGTACACCACACCATCTTGGCTGACGTTTGAATGTACACCACACCGTCTTGGCTGACACCGGAATGTACACCACACCATCTTGGCTGACATCTGAATGTACATCACATCATCTTGGCTGACAGCTGAATGTACACCACGACATCTGAATTTACACCACATCATCTTGGCTAACACCTGAATGTATACCACACCATCTTGGCTGACACCTTAATATACACCACACTATCTTGGCTGACGTTTGAATGTACACCACACCGTCTTGGCTGACACCTGAATGTACACCACACCATCTTGGTTGACATCTGAATGTACATCACATCATCTTGGCTGACAGCTGAATGTACACCACGTCATCTTGACTGACATCTGAATTTACACCACATCATCTTGGCTAACACCTGAATGTATACCACACCATCTTGGCTGACACCTGAATATACACCACACCATCTTGGATTAATGTACACTACACCATCTTGGCTGACATCTGAATGTACACCACACTATCTTGGCTGACACCTGAATGTATACCACACCCACTTGGCTGACTCCTTAATGTCTCAACCCAAGTAAACAAATTTACCAAATTATTAATAAAATAAAATAAATTTCTACTAACAGCAAACTAAAATTTTTAGACTTTTTTCAATCAACCTGTTCATTGTTTCAATCACTCAAACTTTAACCTTACTGGTTTTAAACCTATGCCATTTTTCATTTTTAATTCAAATAAATGTCACCTTGTTGCTGTATGAATGTGCTGCTGCACGAAAACTAATAATGTAGACTTTTTATTTACCCTAACCTGTCTTGGCATGAAGACTGAATGATAAAATGTGTTACCCCAGTTGGCTCAAATAGACTGATGAGCTGAATGAATTACCCTAATGCTCAGTTCACACCATCAAATTCTCATCAAATTTTTGTTCATACATTTGATGCAATTTTTGTATGAAGCCCTGTCATAACTTTCAAATAACTATTTGATCATATTTTGATGGCATGCACATTTTTTAATATCTGTATGATTATGCAACCTCCATATCATGTGAACAAACACTAAGAAGAATTTCATCAATCTAGGTCGTGTTTACATTGACTAAACTAAGTTATCAAAACAACAACATCCTTCAAATAATAATTATGTACTTAATTTAGAAAAGATATAATAGAAAAATTAGACTTAAAATGGGCGAAGGGCATGATGTAATTGAAAGGTATTTATAAATAGTCTTATTACTTGTACAGCATATATAGTATAACCCTGTAACTGTAACACTAATGACTACTTAGTACTTACAATAGGATCAATGAGAAATTTTAACAGCTCTCCAGGCAAAGAAAATATTGCTCCTGAGCTCTGTAACCCCGATTACAAATAACAATTAGAAATTTAATTCTCCTACACCCACCCCCCTTTTTTGTTTTTGGTGCTATTATAGCAAATGGATGCTCTCTTGATTAAATTAAAGAGTTCAATTTTTTAAATTATTTAACTTAGGCGCAGTATAGGTTAGTTATTATATTGTTGTTCTGTGGCGACCCCTTAGGTCCACTTTTTAATAATTTCCACAGAAAACTTAAAATCTTATTATATTATTGTTTGAGTCATGTTATAGACAATATTTTTAGGTAGAATTAGAATGTAGAAAAAATTGACTTTCGATATAATAAATGTTTAAATAAGGACCCTTCAAATAAGATAGAATCATAGTAAAATGCTTACATTTCTCAAAAATACTGTTACATTGTACTAGTATAGTAAAGCTCTCCTGAACATTCATTGATGAAAGTTGATTAATAAAAAAAATAATATAATTTTTACATTGTTTTAATGGGAATTTTAGGTGCTATTTGACATGTTATGAGATACCGTTAGTTAAAAAGAGAATTAGCAGTACTCTTCTTCTCGGTTTGATCAACTGCCAGTGGAAAATAGGCCATTAACTATTTCTTTCCATTTCTTCCATTCTCTAGACATCTTCTCCAGCTCTTGACAATTTTTATAACCTGATATATTTTTGTTGACATCCCTTTACTAAGTTTAGGGAAATCATTCCTGATTTATGTATTAAAATGAACAGACACACTCATTTGTAGTGCACTGCATTAGATTTTAAAAATTATATTGAGTACAATTATGTATACTTTTTATATACTGGTACTCTAATTTAAATTGTAAAAGATAATATTTTAGGGAGTGGTAATCTCCTTTTAAAAATAACTTCCAGATAAAACACCTGATTTAAAAGATACAAATACAAGTTCAATCACAGATTTCACAAGAACTCAGAAACAAATTGGTATACATTTTATTAAAAAATAAGCAGTGCTGAATGAAGTTATCAATTAGTTGCAGTATTTGCATATTTGAAAATAGGATGTCACAATCATCTTTGACAATAGAAATCTTGCCATTTCATCGTCTCTCAAGTTAGGGTATTGTAAATGTGGCTCTAGTGTGTTTAATCATTTCTGGAGAAAAAAAAGATGCATTTTATTTATTACTCATAAAAATATATAAAATATATACATTATAAAGTTATCACACAAACACTCATTTTAAAGCATAAACATTTATATTTCCCAGTATCAAATGTAACGTTTATAATGTAATGTTACTTGTAAACGTGAGCTAATGTGTTTTATTTCTTCAGTGCAAGTAATGATTTGCCAATGTAACTATCTCATTCACCTTTACAAACGACTGCCTCTTTCTCCGCCAAGAAGTAATAAGGTCCAATCAAAATTACTCAGTACTTTATTAAGATATTTGATAAATACATTACATGGTTCCTTGACATCAGAATAGTTCGAACATTTATAGTGTAATATGAAGAATATATATCATACACTTACAAAAATGTATCTAATAATTAATTAATTAAATCCATCTGAAAAATACAAAGTGTCAACCTTCTCCATTAAAATTATGTCGTTCACTCCCTTCACTCAAGAAAAAATGAATTCTCCATACACTATAAAAATTAGTTCCTTTTTTCTCGTGTTTCTATTCTTTTCCTTCAAATCACATTGCCTTTGTCCCGTGAGAGCAAATGTTAGTGTCCTGTGAAAAAATCCATGTCATATGAATAAGTAACATGGTCTGTTACACACATTACTGATACTAAAACAATAAATATAGAATAACTATAGTATGGTATGACAATCCACATAAGTTCAATATGTTTTATGTTTTTGTCATTTTCTTTATACTCAATTTGTCTTGACCAAAAATCAGCAACAATGTTGTTTTTGCCTTTTATTGATTTTATTTCAATTGATAGAGTATTGAAGACTATCTGTTGATCTTGTTATTGGCTATTCTCTTTTTGTTTAGTGCCATTAATGGTTTATGATCTGTTAAGAGACTAAACTTTCTTACTTAGAATTTGATCAAATTTTGAACAAAATCTCAACAAAGAAACCACACACAAAATAGTGCCTTCATACTAAAATTTGACGCATATTGAAGAAATTTGACAGGAATTTGATCGTGTGACCTGAGCATTACCTTGTCAGTACATATTAATGTATTTACAGTTATTGATGTTGTCAAAATCTAAAGCTAAATAAATTTAAATATTAACTTAAATTTAAATAACATCACTAGGCAATGTTTCAACTTGTGCATTCATTTCGAACATCACTGGACAATTATTCAACTTGTGCTTTCATTTAAAAACCTCACTAGACAAAGATTCAATTTATGCATTCATTTCCAACATCACTAGACAATTGAATAGCACATATCACTAGCATCACATAACTAGACAAGTGACTAACAAACAAATCATTAGTTACACATGACGAGACAATTGACTATTAAGCAAATAACTAGTGACACATCACTGTAAAAGTTACTAACAAACAAATACTACTGACATGTGTCTAAGGCTGGGAAGCTTAACAATCAAATCATATTTATTACAACACTAATAAAGAATGTACTAAGCACTATATTAATAGTTTTTAGTGAATGGACAAGAGGTGGCTTTGACTGAAAGATTAATTTAACAAAAGCACATGAGTAGTAAATTTGAATTTTTTTGATGATTATGATAAGAAGATTTTCACCTATAGCAAGTAATTAGGGGTGGGGAATTTAAAAAACAAAAGTAGGATGGGGGAAGCCATTAAATACTTAATAAAATATTCTATCCTCAAAAGATTGCTATAGTATTTATGACTATTTAAAACAATTTTCAAAGAACAAATAAAAAAAGTCCCACTAAACATGACATTATTTAACACCAAAAATAGTTTGTAGCAATTAAAAGTTTATGTCCACAATGTGCTTTCGATTCACCAAGATGATCCATAAGATAAAAAGAAATCCCAGTGTCAGGGGATTCAAAGAACAAATAAAAAAAGTCCCACTAAACATGACATTATTTAACACCAAAAACAGTTTGTAGCAATTAAAAGTTTATGTCCACAATGTGCTTTCGATTCACCAAAATGATCCATAAGATAAAAAGAACTCCCAGTGTCAGGGGATAAAAGAACCAAGTGGAGCACGACATAAGTAAAATTATCAATTTTACCATTATCAGAATGTTTGAATTTGAACTTACTATGTGAGCTCTTTTGAATGATAACCTGCAAGGCAAGGTTGGGTAATATGTTCCCAAATCAAACATTATTAATTTTTATCAATGCTAACAAGTATAAAGTAACTGACCTTACTAGAAAGGTATAAACTAATTTGAAAATTTAAAAATAATTTAACAATCATAGGGTATAAATCTCTGTTACCATAAATTTCATATCAGTTTATAAATATAAAAAATAGAAAGTATTTTTAATATTTTCTTGATAAATTATTTACACAAAAATAAAACATGCTTTAAAATCAAATTTACAACAAAAAATTGAATTTATTATAATAATGAACAGGATATCCCAGAAGAATTCTCTTTATAAGTATAAAAGTCATTTTGACTACTTCTATTAAAATGTATATTAAAAAGTATTTTAAATATTTAAAAAATTTAAAATTATTTCAGAAAAGTAACAGGTGCACAAATGCAATTATATTAGCTTAAGAATTAAGGGTTAATTTACTGAACAACAGTAACATAAAGTCTGAAATAGAGATACTTTTCCCGCTCAATTTTGCGAAATACGGTCAAAGGGAAGCAACCATTAAAATAACCAGATGTTTTAAAGACGACAGCGATAACTTCCCATTAATTATAATTTTTATTTATCCGCTTCAAGAAAGTTAACTCTTGTGACCTTGGTGAAAGATCGTATTAACTTGGTTACTGTTCCTAATTCTTTATAAAAAAAGTATGGGAACTAACTGCTGTCACCTTGATGGACAAAATAAATTTTGAGTTGCCTCTAATTGAGTACTCTTTTATAACAAAAGTTATTTTTTAAATCAACATAAATTTATTAGCTTTCCTTAGAAAGAGAATTCTTTTGTGGTTTGAATAACTTTTCTTAAATTATTTTGTTGACTATAAAGATAACTTTGTCAGTATTTTTCAAGATACAAAGCAATCATTGGTAAATTTAAAGGACGAATGCCACTATTTTATCGAATTTCATGAATGTATCCCTAAAAATCGATCCCTATGCCTAACCTGAACCCTAATAGATCCCTATACTATACTATACTACATGCCTAACTAACCTAAACCCTAAATCGATCCCTCAACCTAACCTAAACTAAACCCTAATTCACTGCAACTATAAAAAACACCCAAAAGACGCTGTGGCATTGGTCCTTTCAATTAGCCCAAACATTAGTTGGTTGTTCTGAACTGTTGTGTGTGTGAGGTGAAGGTACTGTGTGTGGTCAAATTATGTATTATAGTATAGGCACTATAGATAGGCAGGCATAGGTATAATTATAATTTAATTAAGATTAATTAAATCAAAATCAAGCTATTTAACTTACTAAATTTATTTTTTTAAAGAACAAAGGGGCTATTCGTACCCAGGTACCATAAGTGAGAGATTTGGATTAAAAAATTATTTAAAATTTTATTGTTGGGTTTGTAAGACAAAAGGAGATATTGAATGGACTATATGTTTGTAACCTTAATTCTTTAGTTTAACTGCAATAAACTACCACTAAAAATGACATCCTAATAGCACTGAGTCAAAATGGACACAGCACGCAGCGCCGCCATTCGCACCCGGGTACCATTAGACTCAAGCTATTCAGATGACATTTGCGGTAGTTTATTTTAGTAAAACTGAAGAAGTAAGTTTACAATCATATCCCAATCTCTCACTTCTGGTACCCGGGTACGAATAGTAGCAGCCTTTAAAGAATGTCAATGTAAATATATATCTATTCAAACCCTTTCCATCGCAACGGGGTGTAATACACCTGGAGACAGACTGTGATTGCTGGTATCTCGAGTCTCCTTTTTAATAACCTTTCTCATACTCGCCCTCAACCACGAGGTAGTTGGAATTAGCACCTTGGCCTTGGTGGTTGCAATTATATAAAGTATATAATCTAAAGCATGCAAAAGTGACTAATTTTTGGGGGCTTTATCTTTTTTTGTACAGTCCCAAGCATAATTTAATAGAAGGAGAAAACGTCTAAACTGGCTTATGAACATTATTGTTTGGTTGTTATTTATTGATTATTTAAGTCTGTGTAATCCATAAAATTGATTTTAATTTTTGACAATAAATAAATACAGTGGAACCTCTCATAACGAGCATAATTTGTTCCAGAATCTTACTCGTTAAGCGAAGTACTCGTTAAACGAAACAATTTTTCCTATACAAACCAATTTAAAATACGATAATGCGTTCCATGCTGAAAAAATACTCATTTTTCAAAAAATGTTGTTAAAATTTTTTCAAATAAAATAACTTATGAATTGTTAAGGAGTGTAACAACTTGGAATACAATTTAGAAAATTGTATCGGGCGAAAATAAGTTTCACCTTCTCACAAATAATGTTTTCATTAATAGTGTCGCCTTGTAATCGCTTCTCGTTTATCCATATTAGAAGCAACCTCTCAACATTATCAAGAATACGTAACCCTTTCGAAGACATTCTTGACACTCCCTTTGAAGCATCCATCTCCTTAATTTTGTTTTTGTTCTTGAAAATAGTGCAGATCGTTGATGTTGACCGATTGTATGTGCGTGCTAGATTAGCCACGCTCACACCTTGTTCTCACTTTTCAATGATTTTACGTTTCATTTCAACAGTTATTTTTTCTCTCTTACGATTGTTTTCTTGTGGTTTTTTCTTCGAAGACATTTTAGCACAGGTTATTACACTATGCACATAAAAAATTTCGAATACTGTCTGAATACAAAATTTGTAAAAACTGGTGATCACACACGAAAACAATACGCTAACAGACCGAGTGCTAGACACAGACTAATGCATCGGCGCGGAAGTCCCGGCTCACAAATGAATGTCGGGGAAAAAGGGACTTCCCCTTTCTGCGCAACTCGTTATGTGAAATGTCGCTCGTTAAGGGAGCAAATTCTTAACATTTTTTTTGCTCATTATGCGAATGACTCGTTATGAGAGGTGCTCGTTATGAGAGGTTCCACTGTATTCTGAATCCATTTGGGTACTGTTACTAACAATAATAACATTAACATGTATTCAACATAACATGCTATTTTAAAGCAGAACAGTCAATTGTACACATGGAAAATAGGGGCTTTGCACCTCAGCTTGCACAGTTTATACATAAAAGAACAGAATGGTCTTTGCAAATATAAATATGTCTTAATAAACTTGCTGAGTTGAAGTGGTTTGGGCAGCTATTTAAAGTGTTTGTAAAGATTTCAAAACACTGGGGATGTTTTGTGTGCAATGTCAATATTGGCTGTCTGTAATTGGCTGCAGTGGATGCCAACAATGTTGAAAAACACAACCAAAGGCCATCTTTTACTTTTTTGTATTCACAGAGAACACCTTCGCCATTTGGTCCATGGCACATATGCCTCCTTTGATTTTGTTGTTATCTCTGGTTTCTTGCATTCAGTTTCACTTTCTATATCTGGACGATTGTGTATTGTGTTCAGTAGCAATACAATTTTCTGCGTCAAGCTCTGGTTTTTTTACAAGGTTGTTTCCTGTCTGAACAAAAACACTGATTTTTTGAGGAGCAGACATTATTATTGAGTAGGAACATCTTGCTCTGTTTCACTGTTCCAACTATAGGGTGAGTCTGTTCTCTGCCATTGGTTTTGCAAGTTGTAGGGGAATGAAATAATAGGCTGTTCTGAAATTTTGGCTACTTCCAATGAAGTTCCTTGTGAGAGAAATCACAATCTCTGGGGATTTTCCAATATTTCTCTTTGCTGGCAGGGCACTTAACATTTTATTTGATTTTGAAGAGATATCAGAGCATAGTTCGAAGACGATTCACAGGGTAAGAAGAGTTTTATTCCATATTTTTCGGGCTTGCTTGGCATATATCATACATTGAATAAATCTGCACTGACCTCTGAAACCAACCAGTTGTCCACCTACTGTGATGTTCTCTCCAGGAACATA
>CAXITT010000043.1:974624-991745 GCA_964033795.1 Lymnaea stagnalis
GATGTACCGGTTACTTTAAAGTCTGACAATTTTACATGTGCGCTGCAACATGACAATAACAAACAAAATTTAAATTGCATTTCCAAAACAAGGGTAAAAGGGTCAGAGTATATATCAGATCCTTTGTTTATGATACATTTTATGTTTTAATAAAGAAAGAAATTGTTTTCAAGAATGCATATGCATCATCTGGATGACCGATTAGATAATCTGATCGATATTCTTACTAATAATTTTTAAAGGGATAATTACATGCATATGTTTGAAAATTATTTTATTTTAAATTATAATTGCGACTTTTTGTGACATTATTTCCTTGATTGATACGTTGTCCACAAAGTGAGTCTATTCTTTTGAAAAATGAATATTTGTTGTAGTATTAATAGTATTGAGTATATGGTAATAAAATATAAATTTAACTAATATTTTAAATATAATTGGAAACAATTTTTTTTTCCTTCTTTGTAAAGCTGTGATTCTATGTTTTTTGTCGACTCAAAAATGTTTTGTTTTGCCTAAAAATAATAATACATAAATTTTGAAAAGTATATTTTGAACAAACACCTAATATCAATTAAAGAGCATCACCTAATATCAATATAAGAGCATGCAATTACCTTTAGCTACAAAATTACACCTATGAGACACTTTGATGGTTAGTTGTAATATCAACAAATTGAAAAATCTGCTGTTTTTTCAGAGTTAATAACTGCAGTAACTACAGAAAATTAAAATTTAGAAGATGCTCAAAAAGAATTATAATTTTTTGCTTTTTACTCACTTGCATTGGAACAAATGATTTATACTAATTTTACAAGTTAGAAGAGAAAGGTGATTTTATGTTGAATTATAATATTGTAGGCTTACATATTTAATCTATTCTACAACATCTCTTTGGTTAATGGAATTGTTTTCCCATGTGGGGCGCACAACCCACAAGCAAAAAAATATTAAAAATGGTAGCAATCAGGTTAGGTAAAAGGAACTGAGCAAACCTGAAAAAAGATGCATTGTTACGCTGCATCCCCTTTTCAGAAAATTAAAAAAATATAGTCAGTGTTGTTTACTAAGGCTGGCTAAACAACACCCCCTCCCCCCAGATTAAACAAGATTTTTGGAAATACATGGGAGTGCTGTGAAAAAGTTTTAAAAGAAATTTAAGCTATACTGTGTTATGTTTTACAAAGGCAAATTTATATGATGGACAGTGACGACCAGCACAAACGGTAAACAACTTCTTCAAATCACTACAGTCTAAACTTTAACATGTTTTTAGGTTTTCATTCCAAAATATAGCCTATACTATAATAAGGGAAGATACAAATTTTTAATTATCACATTTTTTTTTTATAAAAGAAAATAGCTTTCAATTAAGACATGGATTTGTTTATTCATGCATACAGCACAACTAGCAGCATTTATTAGGAATCCTATCAGTGATCAGCATTATAGATAAGGATATGATCACAGAAAAGGTACCACAGACCTGCCAACCTGCCAAGAAAAAAAATCTGTAGGGGCGGTGCATGTGGGGGGAAAGGGGGGGGCGCTTCCCCCCAGGGCGCGCATTGGTTTAAGATCTGTAAACTAATGCACAATCCTTTTATTTAGTGAATAAAGAAATATAAAGTTACCTCCATTGTCTTTGAAGAGTCCACAGAGCATGAGAGAAACATTACGGGAAATGTTTATATACAGATATATAGGTCAGAAGATCCATTTTATTTACATATGTGTACACAGGCTGCTAACTAAGAGTTCAGTTTTCCAGCATATCCCTAGTGGCCTTTTTGCACTTGTCCAACAGCTTTTTGAACAACTTTTGACAACTTGTAATTGATTTTAGTTACAAGCAAGTTAGAAAGAGTACAACTTTCATGCGTGCCCTAGTTTTATTGTAATTTTCCTTCACAATAATGGACAATGGAAAAAATTATTTCGGCATCTGCATTGCTGTGTGGATATGTTTATTAATGTCATTGTACCTCCCCCTTTCAATAGATCAGTGGGTCTGGCACAGATTGCAGAATGCAAATGTTTTGCCACTGGGTGATGGCCGAATATATGAGTGTTTTTTCCGAATACTCCTTTCGAAAACGTTAAATCTGCCGTTTATTTTATTTTTTGTTTTGTTAGGAGCACTATCACTATCAACCTCTGTCACTGGAAAAGCTTTTCTTCTTCTTCTTCTATATCTTAAGGGCCCACGATCAATTTATTGATCATTTTGGCTCCTATGCATGTAGATGGGATTTGCAATGTTTCTGTTACTGGTGGTGATGAGGAAATTATGCACTAGGGGTTTGAAGGCTTGAGGCAATAGACACAAATGTGTCTAGTGTTGTCGCCTCAACTGTTCCTTTTGAAAGATGGTTCCAGTCCCTGATTGTCTTGGGCAGGAATGAGCAGCTCCTATACTGGCTTCTTGCTGGTATGAGCCTGAATTGCCTGTCATGGCCTCGTCGCTGTCTATGGGGGAGAGGGACGAGTTTCTGTTTAATACTGGAACAGTGGACCAGCCCATTATTTATCTTGTACATCATGGAGAGCCTGGATTGTCGTCGTCGTTTCTCCAATGGTGACCAGCCTAGTGTTTCTAGCATGCTGCCAACACTAGAGGTATTCCTGTAGCGGTTTAGGACAAAACGTGCTGCTCGTCGCTGGACCGCCTCCAACCTGTCAATGCTCTTCTGGGTAAATGGGTCCCAGACTGAAGATGCATAATCTAAAATCAGACGGATAAAGGCTTTATATGCTCTTTCTTTCACACAGGAGTTGCCAATCTTTAGATTTCGCCTTAAGAACCCCAAGGCTTGGTTTGCTTGGTTACATACATTGTTAATATGCTCGTCCCAGCGGACCTCTCTTTGAATGGTAACACCCAGGTTCTCTTTACAAATTTTTCCATTTAATAAGAAAAGTAAAGCTTAAAGCAAAAAAAAAGTCACAACACCACTGTAAGCCTAGTAAAACTAAGGATGGGTCACGATCGGATCAATTGATGAATGAAGAATGGAATTTGTGGTTCGCTTCGATCAAAACAAAGGAAGTGGCAGTAGCAAATTGCACTGCTTCCTGTCGGACCCGTTTTTCTTTTTCTTCGCTTTCGGATTTTTATGACGGGTGAAAAATTATAATGTAATTTTCGGAAAATCGGAATTTTATGGGGTTTGTCGGAAGGTCGGAATGAGGGGTAAAAAATCTGTATAATTCCGGGAAAATCGGAAGGGTTGGCAGGTCTGGTACCAGAAGGGCACAACAATTTGAAGGGATGCTGTATGGCTTTTATGGTGGAGCCAATGAGGATTACAAACTACCACAAGAACTGTACCCTTTGGGCAGCCAACCAACTATAAACAAAAAGCGTGATCTTTACCATGAAAAATAATAAAGCCCCAGGAACCGACCTTATCACTGCGGAACTTCTAAAACTAAGTGAAAACGAACTGCATAGACAAATATAGAGCTTCATATCAAGAATTTGGCAGGAAGAAGAGAAATGCCAAATAAAAAGGGGTAATGCGCTCATTTCACATGAGAGGATCTAAACTGGAATGCTCAAATTACAGAGGAATCTTCCTAATTAATGTAACCTACAAAATCATCAACAAATTAATAGCAAGAAAACTGAAAAGGTTTACTGAACATATTCTAGGTGACTATCAATTTGAATTCAGACAGAATAGACCCACCACAGATCATATTTTGACCACCAGATGTCTCCAGAAGAAATGCTAAGAATACAACATCCCCATACACCAACAATATGTGGACTACACAACAGCTTAGACAGTAAATATCTGCACTATAGAAACTTGGAGTTTCTAACAAACTTACCTGGTTTATACATGACGATGGCTACCTCCAAAAAAGATTCAAAGTACAGGAAGAGTACTTGAGGAACTTTAATATTAATCAGGGCCACTGAGTCAAGGACACTCACTGGCATGTATCCTATTTAACATCCCTTTAGAAAGCGTTATGAGAAACATGCATGTGCGAACCAAATGAACTATCACAAACAACTTCCAGAGAAACATACATGTGAGCACAGGATAGACTATCACAAACAACGTATCAGAATCTCAACCATCAAGACACCAACCAACTTTAAAAAGCCCAACCAGTGCAGTACCTTGCATATGCAGACAAGATAGCTTTACCGGGGAGAAGCAGCATTGATATAATTTAAGCATTCCATGAATTAGAAGAGTTAGCTCTAAAGGTAAATGAAGCGAATACAAAGTGTATGTTAATGTCACGTATCAGACACAGAGGTGACAAAATCAAAGCAAAGCACACCAGAGAGAGAGTGAGTGAGCGAGAGAGACAGATGAAATAATGACAGAGATGAAAGAAAGGATAAAAGCAGGCCATTCTTATTTCAGCCTACACGAGCTACAACTAAGAAGCAGAAATCTCTCAAGGAAAACTATAATGGCCCTATACACAACTTTTATGATAATAAGACCAATGGTAATGCAAAACAGCCAGACAAAAGAAGAGAACCTGTTCAATACCTGGAACATCCTCAGAAAATATACAGTCAAGTGTTATATAATGATGAATGGGTATATATATCCCCTGGGGCTCTGGTTGACAAGTTTGTAGTGGCTTGCTGGCTAAAGAGGTGCTGCCCCCCAGCGCTAGACTGGCACCAAAACCCCCATTATTGCGTGAGCCTGTGCTGGCAGACAAAGAGCGTGCATAGTATCTGCCAAAAATGGGCACTTAAAGGGCTACCAGGTGTGGAAAATCTGCAGCTGGAAATAAAACGGAAGAAACAGGGTAGGGAGCATGATTACATGTTGCCCTTTAAGGATACGAGGCATGAGGTGAGTAGTGGCAACTCATGCCAATGGTTCTATTTACATAGCAGTTGAAGTAGTTGTACCTAGACAACCGTTTCGTCCCAGCTGCTTCGTAAATTAGTTTCAAGGTAGAAACCCACTGTAGAAATCTGTATCCAACGGCGTCGGGCGTTCCCAGGGATGGGCAGGGTAAGATTTTAGGATGTAAATACACCATCCCGACTCCTGATGCTGTGAGAGAAGCGTCACCGGCCTACCGGATGTCCTTGTGCTGGGGTGACCTCCACTGGTACTCAATGGAGTGAGTGCTGGCTGGGGCTGTCCTGGCAAAGGGAAATTTCCAACGTTTCGCTTCCCAGCCCGATAACTCAGGCTTGGGGAGGGCATAAAGAGCTAATGTACTAACTTGACAGCTCGCTGATGCAATTTCCTAACGAACATTTTCAGTACCGGAACCATCCGTAGTTGCTGCAATTTAAAGGTGCAGGCTGCTTTGGGCAAGAAACCTTGAGAGGATATTAGATTGTAGAGCAGCAAAAGTGATCTACAGACAGAAGCCTAGGGGTTAACGGTTCATCCGTCGACCTAGACTGATATGGATTGAGTTGTAAAGGACTAAAATCATCTGGAAGGTGTAAAGTCATGGTTCAGCTTAAAAGGGAGGATGTTGTAGAGCAGACGAGCAGACCAGGCCCATATGATGGGCTGTAGCACCTATGATGATGATGATGTCTGAATGGAAGGATGTGGTGAAACAGGCCAGGGCCCTACTAATGATTAACATTAACAAATTGATCTGTTTATCAATCTCTATTTCTCCCATTTGAATTTTTGGATGATGTTTAAGAATGATCAACACATAATTAAGTCTACACATGGCTATAAATCAAAAATCAGCATGTACTGTAGATCCCTATTCAAAGGCCTATTTACACAAAAAATATTTCAACGGTATAAGTGGGCCTTTGAGTCGGTCACAGGAGGTTTTGACCAGGTACATTGATTCTATTATAGAAAACAATAAGATTGTGTCTGTGTGTGAGCATATGACTGATTCTGTTCAGTGTGATTACGGTACATATATGTAGAAAAGTGAAGTGAGTCGCTGTTATACATAATAATGAATGTTTAATAGTTTTAAGTCTTTTTAATAAGCAATTATTTTTAAGGTTTTGATGAAAACCTTTAAAATAATTTCCCAGCCAAAACTGAAAGAGTACACTAATAAGCAGATTACACACTTTTCAGGGTTTTCCTGGCCAAAACTAAGATTGTGGTTGGCTTATGATCCATTGGGAATAAATTTCCAAGATCCCAATAATGGCAAGTTACCTCAAGATTATTACCCAGTGTGATAATGAAAAATAAATAGAATAAAAAGGACTGGATTTACCTGAAGTAAAATGTTGACCAGTCATTGTCCTGGCATGTCATGATTCCTCCTGCACATTCATCATAAGAGCAGCTGTGAATTCTGGCAGTGACGGGGGTCTTCAAGTGATCTCTGTGGAAACAACTACTTTAACCTGGAAGTAAAATAATACATGAATTAGTAGAAGACAGATACTTTATTATATTAGAGCGCAAGGTTGCATTAATATGAAGACAATATCCTATGAACACTTTTAACCTGAAAGTTACCATCATAAAAAGTACCAAAGAAATTAATCACACACTTGGTGTAATCATTGCTTTTACACCAGCCATGTTTACATGGGTGTTTTGACAAAAAAATTCCTGGTTCTCTAAGGGAAAGTTGAATAGCTTTGTTTATTTAATCTATTAAACCACTATTGGAAATTAGTGAGGTGGCGTTAAATAAACAAAAGAAAACCTTCAAAATGGTCACGTCACGCTCAGTGCAAGATTTTAACTACAACTGCATTACAGTACCGGGTAGTCAATCTTTAAAAATTTAAATAAGATTTTTTGTCACAGATCAATGGTAATATAATTCTAACCTGCAAGATGTAACTCTTGATTATTACTACTATGATTTTAACCAAAAAAATGTATGCTTTAGCGACAGATGAATCTAAATATAAGAAGCAATCAATCTAAATAGCTCTTTTGCTATTTAATTATTACTTTTACGGCAAAAATGCACTCAATATGTCAGAAGGAAATTTAGATTTTTTATCTAATTTTAACTAAATTGTGAATGTGCAAGACTTTACCCTAACCTAATCAGCGAAACTAACCATTCCAATACAGTCTTTTGATATTTTTTACATGCACTTGAGGGATTTATCTTCATATAAATTGCATTCAAAGGATCAAGATACTAATATTTATTATTGGAAGGGGGATTAGGATGATGCTAGGTGTTAAGAGAAAATGTAAAGATATGTGTTTACTATGGCATGTAAATGACTAGGACAGAGGCTCCCAGACTGTGTCCTGCTGCAACCTGAAGTGTTAAAAAATGAATGGGCTTAATGCAAGCCAATTATTATTAAGTTGGTATGTGTCACTAGTTCTCCAACCTACTTGGTACTCTGTGTACTTATTAAAGTAGCAGTTGGTTTTGTGCAGCGTCTATGCTGTATCAATTAAATATTGTTTGGATAGAGTCAAGTGAAGTTAATGAAGTGAAGTTAATATCTTCTTGTATAAGGTTTCAAAATTAGATTTGATTGTTTAAAAAGTGCTATTTTACAGTGCACAAAGAATGTGACTTAGAGCAAAATTGAAAAGACTCTGGTGCAGCAATGGTGCTGTGACTCCAAAACGGTTGGGAAACTCTGGAGAAGGATATTTGAAATTCATGCTCTAGCAGCACTGCTGGTAGGAGAGCTGGTCACCCGAAAGCTTTTTCATTAACCCTCTTGGGAAGTAACCCTGTTGATCTCTTGCTGTCTAGCAGTGAATCTGACACTGACGAAAACAATCAGGAAAGTAATGAAGACAATCAAAATGATTATGTTTACGATAATGTTGTGAATACTTGGATTAGGATTAGGGGTTCTGAATTGGATAGAGACGACCCCTATGAATTTTTAGAAAAAATAGAGCCTTTAAATATGCCTCATGTCATGGGATAAGCACCACATTTGAGTACTTATGCTAATTTTTACACAATATATCATTAAAATGTTAGTGAGAAGGAATAATAATAATAAATAATAAGTATGCAGACAACTTTCTCAGTAACACCCAGCTCAAATAAACCATAATTGGATGCACAGTGGTGAAAAGGACCGCTCTGTCTGAAGCAACCGAAAAGTACCCCGAGGGCAGGAAAGGAAGTAGAACTCTGCGCCAGGGGTGTCTAAGGGGCCTCCATGGGCCTTATTTCCCAAAACACGTGTAAGGATCCATTCATGCTTCATCCATAAAAAAATTCACATAATTTACACCGGTAAGTCATGTTTATTCTCAGTCGAAATCGAAGAGTCTGTTTACATGCAGAAAAAAATCATGTCGGGCGAGTTTTGCCACAACAATGGGTCTTTGGAGGCATTTGTCAGGAGATTAGTTGAGTGTTTCATGTTTTGTGTACAAGATAGATCAGCAGCTACACATTACACTTATGCCCATAATCACAGCACACATCCTGCTGGGCAAAACAATCATGTCAGATCAATGGAGAGCATATATTTATAATGCAATGGGCACCACTCCAGGATTGACTCATCAAACGGTCATCGGTCATTCATTCTGTTAAGTTTTTGGATCCAAACTCAGGTGCCAATAGCCAATACCCAAAGCATCGAACGTTTGTGGAAATCTGCAAAAGAGAGAAACAAGCGCCACAACGGCACACACAGACATATGCTCGATTTGTATATGTGTGAGTTCATGTGGCGTCAACATGTGAAAGTAAATGGTTTTTATGTCAACGCCATTCTAGACAATATTGTTCAATTTTGGCCACAACAGTAGGGGAGGACCTTTAAAGAAGTAAGTATACTTTTATTCAAAATAGGTAGTGTCTACACGTCCGGCGCGCCGGACGTATATCTCTCGCACTATTTGTCCGGCGACCAAGTCACATGACCGCCGTAACAAAGTGGCGAGAGATATCTTGTCGGTCAGCTTTGTCACGTTGACTGCGAATGATTCAAAACCATTATTAATTTTAAAATCTATTTCTCTACCAAGTAATGTACTGAGTATCTTGAATGCAAATAATAGAAAAAAACTTAAGTGAAAGTGGCTTGTAAACATTTTTGTTTAGTTTGTTATTTGAGTTTGTGTACCAGTAATCCATAAAATAAATTAGGGGCCAGTGTGGAGTAGGCAACCAATAAAAGTAAAAGATTTAATTTTAAATTGTTTAAATTGCTACAAAATATTTAAAAACTTCTCATGAAACTACTGTTGCCGATGAACATGATCATATAAATATAGTATAGCATAAAATATTTTTAATTAAAATGGGAAGAAAAAAAAAACGATCCTATCCCCGGTATTGATCCTCAAATCATTATACGGAATTATAAAAACTAATAGCAGTCCGGCGCGCCGGACATGTAGACATTTGTTTTATTGGAAGTGTAAAGTGTTTTAGTTTTAATGGAAATGTGAAATAATGTATAATAATTTTTGAATTAAAAGTTTTTTAGGCCTAAGCTGAGGCTAATTCAGATTGATCAGGTTTAGGGATACCTTTTAGGGTTCATGTTAGGTGTAGGGATACATTAAGGGTTCAGGTTAGTTTAGGGCTACATATATAAGTTCGTGGGTCACGATAACCAAGATGGCGGCCGCGGGCTGATCTCTCCGAATTGTTTTTTATTCAAAAGAACATTTGTTTTATGGGAAGTGTGAATAATAATAATTTTTGCGGTGAATTAAAATTGAAGATCCACTTCTGATACCGGGTCCGAATAGCCGCAGCAAAACTTTCAATTACAATTACAGATAAGACAGTAGCCGATTTGTCGCCAAAAAAAAAAAAAGCAACTTTGACAGCAAAGACTTTTTTCTTGAATCTTGATTGATGTCATGTTAATGATTGTAGAACTATATTTAAAATAGAATTAAAAAATACAATAAAATTATGAACATAAACGTATTCTTACTTGCTTTTACATCACATTCACTGTTCTTCGTGTTTCTTCAATGCTACATGATACTTGAAAGTCTTCAAGACATGCCATATTTCTCCATTGATCATAAAGGCTCTAAGATGGCTAACGGCTAACCAACAGGAAGTATCCGTCATAACCGTCACGTGACCAACCAAATATGTAAAGCCATGACGTGACCAGCCGGGTCCGAATAGTCAATTGCAGCTATAGGTACTCGGGTACCTATAGACTTGTTTTTTTAATATTTGAAATGCCATTGAATATGATTTTAGAATTAAATTAGTTGAAATTTTAATAGTAAGATACAAATAATTTGTGTAAATTAAAAGTTATATTAAGCCTCCGTTTAAAAAAAAATTAAATACATAATTAATTTGATTTGTGGCTAATGTCTAAATCAGTACAGCAAGACGAAAATGCTTAAAAAATTGAGTAATTGTTACGGGCATGAATATGTTTATTTTGACATTAATAAACCTGACCATAATTTAAGAATTGATTAATTAAGATTTTAACAGCAGTAGACTAACTTGAGCCTGAGCACATGCCTGTATCTGATTTAGAGAGTAAGAATTGCACGAGAAATGTCGGAATCTGATTTTTATTCTTAAATTTACAACAACAAATATTTTTAAGGTTCTACTTTGATTTTATTTCTTCATGTTATCTTCCAGGGCCGTCTGACTGAACGCGTACGCCCCTTTTAGCATAGGAGACGCGTGGTAAAGAAAACAGCATTAGGCCTACCGTTTTACACTAGACCTTTGAGATTTTAACTAATAAACCAATTGAAACTTAAGAGAAGGCGCCCACATTACATTCCAGGGTGTCAGGTGACCCCGAGGCCGAGATCCTCCGGGCCCATTGAAAATACTAAAATACTAAATAGTAATGAGAAAAAAAAATACAGACAACTAAAACTGAACTTGATAAGTAATTAGGACTTATGAACATGTCAGAAAGTAGTAGGACAAATAAATCGTGTCACGACAACTTGACCAAGGACAGTGGGGTGGTCTGTTATCCGAATGCCCTCCCCACAAACGGTCTCAATTATTTTGAAAATCAACACTATTGTTGTATATTAATAAAACTGAAAATTAACACACTCATTTATCCTTTATATTAACTTCGCTTTTGTTCGTGAGTGGCTGACTGTCTGGCTGGCTGTCAAATATCTTCGGAGACTTCAGTGACACACTTCCCGTCAACCTATCGAGCTGAATCTTGGCAGGTAGTCTCGTTGCCGATGACAACACATTTTATCAAATTTCAGCCCCCCCCCTCCCAACCCTTTAAAATCATTTTTTTTTCCTGTTTTTTTTCAAGTGGAAGAGGAAGCAACATTTTAAATCTTTCGCAAGTGCGTTTGGTCCGTAATATTTTATTTTGTTTTTCTAAAATTGTTCGTAAAATAAATCTGTGGTGTACAAGCGGATGGGGCATTAGAATTTTAATACAGTTCAGGGGCGTGAAATAAATGTGCAGTTGCGAGCCTAAAAGTGGGAAAGTTGGGGGGGGGGGAGTGTGGGAGGGAGGGCACTAATTATGATTCTTATTCTTATATAGTTATTGCAAATTGTACGCCTAAAATCTGTGGTGTACAAGCGGATGGGGCATTAGAATTTTAAGACAGTTCAGGGGCGTGAAATAAATGTGCAGTTGCGAGCCTAAAAGTGGGAAAGTTGGGGGGGGGGGGAGTGTGGGAGGGAGGGCACTAATTATGATTCTTATTCTTATATAGTTATTGCAAATTGTACGCCTACGTCAGGCCAGTTATGGTGGATAAGGTGAATAGGGGTATAAAACGTTATTCTCAGTACAATTAAAAATTACAAGGGAGAGAAGACATTCTTTCAAGTCCATGTCTCATAGATCGATTACAATTTCTACTTCCATATTTTTTATTCTTTTTTTAAATGGATTTCAAGGACTGAAAATTCCCGCAACAATAGCTGAAGAACTACTACGTACCGAGGAAGACAGCCAAACGTGGGCTTGTCCTTGTTGACAATTAGGTTGAGGACAGCCACATGTGAGCTTGTCCTTGTATTAGGTTGAGGACAGGCACATTTAGCTTGTTTTTGTTGATAATTAGTTTGAGGACAGTAATACATGTGCTTGTCATTGTTGACAACTAGTTTAAGGACAGTAACATGTGGGCTTGTCCTTGTTGACAACTGGTTTTAGGACAGCCACACGTGGGCTTGTCCTTGTTGACAACTATTTTGAGGCAGTGGCGTAGCGTAATGGGGGCGGAAGATGCGGTCCGCCCCGGGCGGCATTTTTTAGGAGGCGGCAAAATTTCACAATAAATAATAAAAATATTTAAACCATTTCATAACCATTTCATATTTTTACTTTGCCGCAACTACAAATTCGGTAAGGAATAATTAATAAATTAATTATTATTTATATGAAATAGGTACGTGTAGTGGTTGTGAAATTATTGAACTTTGTGAAAAATGTAATTTTCCCGCTACGTGTAGCTACATTGAACTATGTGAATATTAAAAAAAAATATTTTATTTATGTAACTGTACGTTGGACTGTCTGATATGTTGTTCAAGCTTTAATTTATTAAAATTTAAAAAAAAAACAAAAGAACGGCCGCTTAGTACTCAGGGCTCCGTACAAATATTCACGGTTTGCAGATTTTTCCCTACAGATAGATGTGCTGTAATATACCTGCCTAGGTATATTTTCATGTTTATAGGCCAACGGAAAGTATCCTGTAGGTTTTGAAAACCTTGCAATATCATGAAAATTGCCAAATTTTACAACATAAATGTTCATATCTGACAGCGTTTACCTACAAGTTTGATTATTTCACAGTTTAAAGGGATATACATTTCAATTTGATATGTGTAGGTACTCGTTCCTGCGAAAAATGAAATGATCCTATAAAGGTTCCTTTTATTTCTTTTGTGGTACGAATCTCTAAAAAACAAAAACATTCAGTAAAGCAAGTTATTCATTTTTATTTATTAGTAGGTATTTATTTTGAAATGTTCGATAGTTTCGTTTATGACTCTAACTTGTACTTTTATCATGTAATATTTTTTTGTTTTAGCATCAAACATCAAACGAGTAAAAGAAAGTGGGGCATCTTACCGTAATAAGAGAAAAGCTAAGGTGGAAAATATTAGAGCAAATGAAGGGGCTTTACTTATATATGTGAAAAGTGTTCCTGAGACGTCAGATTCCACGTTAGGCTTAAATTCATCACAGACAACTGGGCCTTCAAACACAGAGCAAGCTGAAAAAAGTACAAGAACTTGACACTGTTAATCCATCTCTATGATTAGACATGGACATGCATAGTTTCGAAACAGAGATTGATAAAACATCGACATTGTCTGCTATTCAATACCAAAATTTCGACGATATTGGAAAATGGCCTGAACACATTGACGACAATATGCGATTGTATCTCATTCAGCAAGGACAGGAAATTGTTCAGCATATTAATACTAACTTCGCTGAAACATCAACAGCAATATGTTTAGATTCGTGCTCTTTAACAACAAAAGGAGAGACACGACGGCTTACTCAGGAATGGTTCTACTATACATTGACTAACGGCGAACAAGTTTTACGTACTTGGATGGATGGATTATTCTCCATCCAAAAAAAAAAAAAAATCATTATTTTTGCTCTTGTTGTCGTTTATTTGAGAACGTAAATACACCGAATGGATCTAAATTTTGATCATCTGATGGATTTAATACTTGGTGGAAATTAAATCCTAAGGTTTCAAGTCACGAATCAAGTGCACTATACAACCAAAATTATTGCAAATGGAAGGAGTTGGAGCCCAGACTTCAAAAAGGACAGACTATTGACAGACTATTGACAGACTATCGACAGACTATCGACAGACTATTGACAGACTATTGACAGACTATTGACAGACTATTGACAGACTATTGACAGACTATTGACAGACTATTGACAGACTATTGACAGACTATTGACAGACTATTGACAGACTATTGACAGACTATTGACAGACTATTGACAGACTATTGACAGACTATTGACAGACTATTGACAGACTATTGACAGACTATTGACAGACTATTGACAAGAAAGAGCAAAACACAGTGGCGAAGGAAACAAAGAAATTACAGGAAATTCTTATCAGAATGTTTGATATTCGAAAATTCCTTGCCAGACAAAATTTGGCGTTGCGTGGACATATAGAAAATGACACCAGTACCAATAGAGGAAACTTTTTAGAGTTGGTTCATCTCATTGCAAAATACGATCCTGTACTTCGTGAACATCTTGTAAGATCTAAAATGTGTGGCAAAATTTCAATCACTTATATGTCACCACAAATACAAAACGAATTTATTGCCATTTTCGTAAATAATGTTCGCCAACATATCATCGGGCAAATAAAAAGGCTAAGTATTATTCGATTATATTCGACAGCACCCCAGACCTTTCTGATAAAGATCAAACAAGTCAGGTATTAAGATATGTAGTAATTGAAAATCAGGAAGTAAAAGTAGTGGAATCTTTTATAGATTTCATCGAAACTAAAAACAAAACTGCTGAAGGAATTTCAAAGATCATTTTGAACAAGCTTCAAGTTAATGGCCTAGATATAAGCAACTGTAGAGGACAAGCATATGCTGCTGTTATGGCCAGAAAGCATTTCAGGAGTTCAGCAAAGGATTAAAGAAATAAACCCTAAAGTTGAATTCGTACCTTGCTCAAATCATTCATTAAACCTAGTTTGTTTACACGCTCCCTCAGTTGAGGTGAGTTCAGTAACATTTTTTGGGACTTTAGAACGTTGCTATTCATTTTTTCCCACATCTACACATCGTTGGGAGTTTCTGATAGCAGCTACAGGCAAACGCTTAAAAAGGGTGCAAGACACGCGGTGGAGTGCAAGAGGCGATGCCGTCAATATGACATGGCATCATTACAAAGACATTCTCGTCACTTTGGAAAAACTGACAGAGGAAGGTGAAAGGTTAAACACTAGGACATATGCAGGAGCTTTACTAGTAATGATGCAGTCATTTTCCTTTCTTTGTTTCTTGGGCCTTTGGCAATCGGTGCTACATGAAGTGAATGATGCACAAAGATATTTACAAACAAAGGGACTTGACATAAGAATGTGCGCTCAGAAAGTAAATGCTTTGCAGATGATATTGACAGAGAAACGAGAGAAATGGGTAGATAGCGCTGTAAGTTATGCAAAAAATATGCGTGAAGAACTTGGAATTTCCATAGAACCTCAGAGGCGCAAAACAAAAAGACATATTTTTGATGACGGAACTAGAGATGCTAACTTATCTTATGAAAATGAGTTGAGACGAGAGCTGTTTTCTTCATTGGATAGAATCATTGTAGAAATTCGTTTTGAGCAGCTACAGAATTTAACGGATAAGTTTGCTTATCTAACGCCGGCTATATTATTAGATCCAGACGCCACTAAATGTAATCTAAACTACGCATCTATCGAAATTGACGAGCTTGATTTCAAGCTGGAACAACTTCGTCTGCGGACTTTTGTTGCTACTACAGGCAACGAAAATAAATTAATCAATGCAGACTCACTTGAATCATTTAAATTTATTGTAAAATCCAAGCTGGAAGATGCTCTGCCCAATATTTTAATAATGTTACGAATATTTTTCACAGTTGCAATAAACAATGCCAGCTGTGAGAGAAGTTTTTCAAAATTGAAGTTGATTAAAAACTATTTAAAATCAACAATGAGCACTTTAAGACTATCTAATTTGGCTGTCTTGTCTAGTGAGCAAGAGGTGCGTGATGCTATAGACATTGATGGTGCAAGAAAGGACTTTGCTTTTAAAAAAAGCAGACGTATACATTTTTAATTAAAGACGGAAGTTAGGTTTTTATTCTCAAAAGTATTTACATTGTTTTTCAATAAAAATATAAATATTAAATAAACACTTAATAGTATAGTTCAAGTTTTTATTAAAAATTGATTTGCATGTTATATTCAATTAGCTATTTATTTAATCTTCTCGATCGTCAAGTTGTACCTAATCTTAAGTAATAGGTATTGTACCTGTTATAACAATGTATCTGGGTGGTTGAAGTAAAATAATTTTTGTATTAATAAACATGTTTATAAAATTTAGATTTTAATAAACTTTTTTATTTAAAATCTAACCTGTGTAATGCAAAATAATGATGACTGCTCTTGCCGAAAAGCTCTCTAGAATTAATGCAAGTAATGTATAGTATACATTAAGTTGAAATACCTAAATAAGAGGGCGGCAATATTGTCTTCCGCCCCGGGCGGCCGATACCCACCCTACGCCGCTGATTTGAAGACATCCACATGTGTGCTTGTCCTTGTTGACAACTGGTTTTAGGACAGCCACATGTGTGCTTGTCCTTGTTGACAACTGGTTTTAGGACAGCCACATGTGTGCTGTCCTTGTTGACAACTGGTTTTAGGACAGCCACATGTGTGCTTGTCCATGTTGACAACTGGTTTTAGGACAGCCACATGTGTGCTTGTCCTTGTTGACAACTGGTTTTAGGACAGCCACATGTGTGCTTGTCCTTGACAACTGGTTTTAGGACAGCCACATGTGTGCTTGTCCTTGTTGACAACTGGTTTTAGGACAGCCACATGTGTGCTTGTCCTTGTTGACAACTGGTTTTAGGACAGCCACATGTGTGCTTGTCCTTGTTGACAACTGGTTTTAGGACAGCCACATGTGTGCTTGCCGTTGTTGAGAATTAAGATGAGGACAGCCAGACTTGTGCTTTTCCTTTTAGATAATTAGTTCCGTTCACTTGAACCTCTCGAGTTTCTTTTATAGTTGTCCTCCTCATTGTCCACAACAGCTACAGCAGAATTATATGGTAGTAAACACATGTACGTATTACTTCCTGCTCTTCTTAACATTAATTCGTGTTTTTTCTTGCTCATTACAGTTAAGGCAGAGGTCGACAAACTTGTTAGTCAAAAGAGACAAAAATCATCAGCACGACGATTAAAACATTTTTGAGAGCCACATATCTTTTCAAGAATCTACCAAGAACCACGTTTTTTTCGTAGTCAAAACCGATTTGTGGCTGTCTGGCCGAGCCACCCTAAGGTCGCACAAGAGCCGCAAGCGGCTCCCGAGCCGTGATTTGCCAAGCGCTGGGTTAAGGAATAAAATGCAAAAAAAAACAAGGCTACAAGTGAAATATGTTTGAAATAACTTTCAAGAATTTTCTATGAACTAAACAATAAACATTCTCTTGTGGGGGGGGGGGGGGGA
>CAXITT010000043.1:992069-1005557 GCA_964033795.1 Lymnaea stagnalis
GGGGGGACGAGCCTAGACTCTTATGACCCGGGGGGGGCGAGCCTAGACTCTTATGACCCGGGGGGGGCGAGCCTAGACTCTTATGACCCGGGGGGACGAGCCTAGACTCTTATGACCCGGGGGGACGAGCCTAGACTCTTATGACCCTGGCAAGCAGCTGTTCACCAGCGCACCTCATCAAGCGGGCACCGCAGTAAATCAAAATAATTCACACAGGTCTCTGTGTCAGACCCCCTCAAGCGTCGCGTCATTCCCAGGGCAAATCATCCTTTATGTACCTGGTCTATTTAAATATCTCTGAGGACAATTTGTGAAAATATCCAACGATTATCCGGTGGGCCAAACTACTTCTTTCTAAGGAAACCTTTCAGCTGTTGATGTGACAGGGTCGGTAGCAACCTCGCGCCAAGTCTTCACACGAAGCTTATCGATTGATTTAATAGCTTCATTTCCGCGGAAGGGCCCCTAGCAATAAACTGTGAAATATAAAATAACTGTTTAGATGATTCTTGCATTGATGTAATAATTTAGTTCTTAAGGAATGAAAAATCGAATCGCCTAATGAATTCTTTTTGTTTTAACTGCAGCAAAATATTACTGGGCGTTTTAATCGATATCAATGAGTTTTAATGCGGGTTTTTTGTGAATAAAAGACATTGAGCCAAAACGTCCTTTAAATTTTTTTTCTTTCTTTTTAAAAATCCTAATCATATCTAAATCCACTATTTATTGGCTCACACACTTGAAAACAGTCTCCCATTAATTATCAATTATTAATTTTTTTTTGCGTTTTCGTTTTATTTTCAATACTTGAATGATGCGCAATAAAAGTTGTGGGATTTCATCTTGTTCTGTTAAGTTGTTCATTTTCCTCTTCAAAGGTCTTAGGTAAGAAGATACCAAAGAAAATGTAGAGAATAAGCTAAATAAACCCCGTGAATGTAACCTAATTAATACTTTTTTAATACCCGTGTTAGTCTTGTCAATTATTTATTTCATTATATATAATTATCCAATTTTTTTTCTTTCAAAAAATGTAACCAGCTTATGGTCTATTAATTTAATGACATTATAATATTAATAAAAACCTTTTCAAGTAAATTGTTAAATAAAATAGATAACAGCTATTAAGGTATATAGTACTTTGTAAAAAATTAACATATCAAAAGCAAACCTTAATTGTCAAATATGCATAACTTTCACGTTCAGTAAGTAATTAAAAAAAATCTCTTTCAAAAGTGTTAAATATGTTATGAACTGTTTTAAAAGTCAAATAGCTGTTTATGTGTGAATTGCGACACATTAGATAATAAATTGTTATATAATTGCAGCGGCTTATGTCTGTCAGGTTGGATTATAAACAGAAACAATATTTTGTTGAGGTAGGTTGATATAATACATACGTTTAGCTCATGCTTATAAAGATAAATCTATGGTAGACAATATATTTTAAACATACAATATGAAAGTAATAGCACTATAGAAATGCGAGTAGATCATAGAGAGCAGGGTTTCTTTCAGCTATATCTCGGGGGGGGGGCACTGCCCTCCCCCTGGGAAAGCCAACTGCCCCCCCGGAGTAAAAAAATGGGTCCAACAATAAATCAACAGAAACTGCTGGCACTCCCCCCCCGAATAATCTGAAGTGCCGCCCCCCGAAACTCTGAAGTGCTTCCCCGGGGGAAAAATTTTTTTTAAAAGAAACATCTGACGTAAATAAATGGGATGAGGAGTAGCAGAAAAAAAATTAAATAATGAAAGAGATTTCAGACATCAAATAATTGATTCCCTTACCCCCCAGCCAGACATCTTGACACTGGAGTTATAGGCAGACATGTAGATATGGGGTTAAAAAGCTGGCATGAAGAGATTGGCGTGTACGGTTCAAAAGGTGGGAGATGGGGATTCACCAATTAACAGTCAGAAAATATTTAACACTTTTGTAGGAGAACTTTTAAAATAAAAAGTCCATTTAATATCCGAAAGCTGTGAACGTTCTGAATGATATAACTGAAATTGATGGTGTTATTTTAAAATATGGTTACTATTTTTAAACGGGTTCTGGACACCTTAATAAAATAGCTTTTCTATTATTATTTGGTTTTAACCATATTATTTAGTTGGGGTAAATTTCATGGCTAAATAGAAGGTTTGTGAGCTGGGAGAAGGCAGTTGATTGGCAGAAAGTGGACATTATTGAAAGTTGATGAGGTAAGTTCGATTCAGGGCTAGAAGGATAGTAGTGAAGGAAGGTGGGGCTTGAGTGCAAAGACGAATAAGAGGGCAAACTGTTTTTTAAAAAAATGAACCCTTTAATGAGTGTTTGTGTGATGACTGAACAACTATATCGCGATGGCCGCCATCTTGGTTAACGCAACTAGTTAATTCTGTCACTAATGTATCCCTAAATCGATCCCTATGCCTAACCTGAACCCTAATGCACTGCAACTATAAAAAAACACGCAAATGACGTCTCGGGGATATCTCTAAGAATTAGCCCAACTATAAATACAACTGTACTAAAAGAGGACCCGAAGAAGACAGAGTATAAATAAAACAGGTTTCAATGCTAAATGAAATTAATATCAGACACATCATCCACTTCGTGAATATAATCCAATGTAATTTATTCAATTAAAAAAACTACAAATAACGATATTGTCTTATATAACAGCATCGATCACATCAGCATTTGAGAGTCACGATGAAGGCATTTCTACTAATTTCTCTTCTGCTACGTAAGTAATGATTTAATGAGTTCTATTTTTTAATGAGTTCCAAAAAATGCTTGGCTTTAAACTCCGTAAACGTTAAAGACAAATCTAGAAGGAATATTGTTTGAAAACTGTAACGGTTTCGTATATTGAATTGTCTACCACTTGTCAAAATATCGTATGTCTCGGGCCTATTTAAACATAGTCTAAATACCGAGACGTTATAAAAACATTAGAGTCGTCCAATTAATTAATATTTCCAATAGCTATTTATATATAGACGTTAGAAAGAAATTTTTTTTTTTTACATAGCTTAATTACTTTTCAACGCTTTTAAATAATTGTTATTAAAAAAATGAGAATGGATTGGCTATCAATCACAAATACAGTTTTTATTATTTTAATAAGCTTTCTCTTTCATGAATCACAGTAAAACAAAATTCGTAAAAAAGTCTAATTAATGTTCCGTAAATTTTCTAAAGAGTTAAAGCAATGTTATACATTTGTTATACATTTGTAATCAGGCAATCATTGTATACCTATAGTCGTCGTCGGCAAACTCATTAGTCAAAAAAGCCAAAAAATCAACAGCAGAACGATTTAAAAAATGTTTCAGATTCAAATTTCTTTTCAAGAACCTGTCAAGAACCATGTTTTTCGAAGTCAAAACTGATTTGTGCCTGACTGGCCAAGTCGCACTCAGGTCGTTAAGAGCTGTGATTTTCCGACCACTGACCTGTAGTGATGTTTTGAAAACTAGACTGTCTACTATGACATTTAACAATCCCATTTGACACTGTATTTGTACAAAATGTTCTTGGAATTATATACATTTTATAGTCGGTGGAGGTAATTTTATAGCTTCAATTAAAAAAAAATATTGAGAAAGTATATTGTAAAACTACTTTCTAGTCAACTCTAGTGTGTGAGTTTTTTCGTTGTCTTTTCTTTTTCAAGACGACTTGAGAGGTTATAAGGAGAAAGTCTGAAAAAAATTCGTGTTGGTCTAAGGTCGCAGTTGTTTTACTATAAAAACAAATACGATTGGAAAAGTGGATTCACCGTCGTCTAACTGGAAGATTTTTTTTTTTTTTTTTGGGTTGGGGGGGGGGGAATAAAAGTTTTATATTTTTTGTTTTTTTATTACTTATTATTATCATTATTATTTTCTTACTACGCTATAATGTCTTTAACTGAATTTTTTTTTTTTTTTTTGGGTTGGGGGGGGGGGAATAAAAGTTTTATATTTATTGATTTATTATTACTTATTATTATCATTATTATTTTCTTACTACGCTATAATGTCTATAACTGACTCAAGCTACAAGGAAGCCTGCCAAAGTTTCATGTACAGCACAGCTACCCTCAAGTGTACTCCAGGAGCTAGCATCCACGATGGATTATTACCAGCTACCACTGCAGGGGATGAACTCTTCGTAATGTATCCAGACTTCCGGTAAATTTATTTTATCAATCGATCCACTAAAGCAGCACATGATACAACCAGGAATCGCCTGACATCTCACTTGTTTTTCATTCATGTTTGTAACATTTCTAGAAATACATTTGCCAATAAAAAATGCTAGATGACTTTCTGTTCTTAAATCAGCCTCATTTGTGTTTAGTTTAAATACCATACTTGGTTTTTATTCAAATAGTCAAAAAGAAAAAAACCACAACAACACACATTTAATTTCAATTTCTAAATGTTCTATATTTCTTTTCCATTTTTCAATCAGACATGTAACACCTGATCAAAATTAGATTATTCTTCTATTTCTCAATTCTGGTCTACAATCTAAGGCTATAATTTATTTTCAAGATTTTTTTTTTCGTTTTGACGTTAGGGAATGCCGTGGTACATTTTAAAATACAATTTTATGGGTATTAATGAAATATAAATTATTTTTACTTTCATGTTATTCATCGTCTAATGTCCATAGTTTAGTTACAGTCCACCATAGGCGGATCGTTTCGTTGAACACATCTTAACTTTATTAAATCTTATCATTAATAGACTGTCACTGCATTTTTAGTTGTGTTTTTTTTTGTTCAAAGAAAGCATCAAGTTTGCAATGAAGATGATTTGTGGGAATACATAATTTATTTTTTATTAAAGCTTAATTATTATAACATATATAATTATAACTTATATTGATAGCATAGAGTAAAAAAAATCTGTCACGAAGCGAGCGTCATGCGTGACGGTTGAACATAGGTAAAAAAGTTGAATTTTTTCGGAGGTGGCCATTACATTAATCAATAAAGAGCCACGGACATGGGGTAGGACTGCTGTAGGCCAATTTTTTAAAGGCCGGCAGGTGTTTTGTATTACTGTTTGAAGGCCTTTTGATTAAAGGTAGGCAGGTAAGGTGTAGGACAGTCTTTACGCCTTTTGTTTGAAGGCGGGCAGGTAGGGTGTAGGAATGTCTGTAGGCCTATGTTTAAAGACGGGAATATATAATAGAAAATGAGAAGTTAATTTTTTTTGGTAACACTGATATTCCTGTTATTTACATTTTCCTGTTATTTTGATATAGAATTCGAAGAAAAGCCACTGCGATGTCTGGCGCAGTGTTCTTTCCGGCCCTTGTGAGCTACTCGAAAGCCCAGGAAATATGCAGCTTTTACGACGCATCCCTGTACGTGCCGAGATCAAAGGAGAGCTACGATCTATTCCTATCGATGGTTGACCTCCAGCTACACGTCTGGGTCGGCATCAATAACATAGCTGACAAAGGACGGTACATCACGGAGGATGATGGACAAGAAATCAAGCTGAGCAGCGTACAATATCTGTTTGTACCTGGACAGCCTGACAAAAATTGGATTGATCGCTGTATCACGACTTGGCCATTACATGACTCGCAGTTGGATGACCAAGACTGTGATTATGAGTATGCATTTGTTTGCCGGAAAGATATCGAGGAATGTTAAAAATGATTAGAGTTGATGGTTCATTTGGAAAACAAATAATACACTTTATATTTGTTGAAAATTGCTACTAAAATAATAGAGAAGCTTCATTAATGGATACAATTTTAATTAGAAATAGCAGAAATATATATTTTTTAAATAATAAATTATCAAATTGTATTTTTCAAGAAAATTTAATGAATTAATTTTTTGTGTAAACTTTATGCAACTCTGTTTCTCTGTATCTGTTTCTTTATCTCTCACACTTTACTCTCTCTTTCTCCCATTTCTTCCCCCCTCTCTCTTTCTCTCTCTCTCACTCTATCTCTCTCTGTATGTATATATATATATATATATATATATATATATATATATATATATATCTATATATATATATATATCTCTCTCTCTCTCTCTCCTCCCTCTCTCCCTCTCTCTCTCTCCCTCTCTCTCTATTTCTCTCTTTCTCTCTCTCTCCCCCCTCTCTTTTTTCTATTCTCTCTCATTTCTCTCTCTCTCTCTCTCTCTCTCTCTCTCTCTCTCTCTCTCTCTCTCTCTCTCTCTCTCTCTATTTCTCTTTCTCTCTCTCTCACTGAGGAATGTATTTTTTATGCAACCACGATAGTGCGGATGAATGGGTAGACTAGATGTGGAGAAAAAGAAATGGAGAAATGAAAAATGAAAAAACAAAAAAAACAAAACAAAAACAAAAAAAAACAATATTTATTAAGAAGACAATCTGTGTAGGAATAACTATTTGCAATGTTGAATTAATACCCAACGAAACCTAGTCTTAAGTACATATTCAACGCTGACACTAATACACAGAAACTGCTATCGAAGACTAAGATAAAAGTACAGTGTATATAAAATAAAGTTTATACATTCTCATACTTGAACAGAAACTATGTAGCAATCTCAAATGGTGTTTCTACGCCCAAGCACTGCATAAACGTTATTTAGTACTGAATATACCCCAGATCATTTTATGACACTTATAATGTCTCTTATTGTAAACGTATAATTATAATTCTATTATTACGGACTATGACCTTTAAAAATTAGGGAATAGAAGATTATCATACAATGTATGGGAATATATTATCATAAAAAAATTGTTTTAATCACCTAATTCTATGCTGAAAAAAATATTGTTAACCATTTCCCTTGCCGAATCAAATTAACTTGAGTTTACACGGTTGGACGTGTTACATGTTTATAAACATTTTACTAAAACCCAACCATACATTGAAATTTTAAAGATTATTTTCTTTTATGAAGGTTTTATAATACTATTTTTTTTTCATATTTCACACAGCTTCTAAGATTTTTCACTTTTGTTGATAAGGGACTACAAGTGCAGATAAGTATGTTTAAAAAAAATAAGTATGATTTATTAGACAGATTATATAGTGGAGTCCTTCACATTCCCAGGCAGCACCATCGACACAAATAGTGGATCCAACTTAGACGTAAGGGCTAGAATTGGAAAATCTAGATCAGCATTTGTGCTCTTAAAGAAAATCGAAGGAGCTGAAGAAAACACTTCTTCTATATGGAGCAGGAACTTGGAAAACAACAGCGAGCATTAAGCAGAAAGCACATACCTTCATAAGCACATTCCTAGAAAAGATCCTGAACATCAAATGACCAAATGCCATCACCATCACAGATCTACTAGAAAGGACTTACCACGTGCCTATTGATGAAGACATAATAAAGAAAAGATGGAGGTGGATGGGGCATGGTCTCTGAAAACCCCCCAGATAGCATCACCAGAAATCTCTAAAATGGAATCCATAGCGAAAAAGAAAGAGAGGAAGGCCATAGAATACACGGAGACGCGAGCTAGAGGCAGACACGCCAAGAGCACCTGGAAGCAACTGGAAAGGAAAGCACGGGACCGTGATGAATGGAAAATGATTGTGAACAGCTTATGCCCCAGACGGGGTAAAAAGGCATCTGAAAAAGAATACATTAAAAGATTACAGTAAGAGGAGAAAAAGTGTTAATATTTAAGAATATATTGTGTTTGGTTAAACTATCCCTTTAACAGCACACGTGTTTATCGATTTCTTCATTTTTTACTTAATTAATTTTTAAAATAAGAATCTTTGTTGTTTTTTTTTTTAAATTTAATATTTCTTGAAGTGGTTTTCATAACTTTTAATGAAGTTTTTATTTCTTCTTCACAACTAAAAGGAATAAAAATATTTAAAATCATATCTTGCTTTTAAAAAGTCGACAATTTTTCATATTTAATTGAAAATTTATAAGGAAAGTAAAACGTATCCATTTTTGATTAGGAATCTTCAACACTATTCAAATGTTTTAATTAGTTTAAGTTTAAAAAAAAATAGAAATACACCAGCAAATAAATTCTGTTTCTCAGTAAAAAAAAAAATACTAGCTTTTATTTGATGAACCGGTGTTTTCACCACTGAAACATGACATGTGGCTTTTTCATAAGTAATAAAGCAAATAGGGAGTGGCGTAAACACAATGCTAAAAGTATTCCTACAAAAATTCAATAAAATTGTTAAAATTACATTCAAAGCAAATTTAACTATTTTAAATGAGCCATTGAACGACCATTGCCCAATGTCCCAACAACGTGCGTTTAAACATTTTACGGCCCATATAAAATATGCATACTATTTCTAGGTGATCTTCGAGAGACCATAAGATATTCAGGGTAATGGGGAGGGATCGGCAAAATGCATGAGAATATTGGAACATATCGTTTCAACATCAGCACGAAGAAGCGATATTAACAGCTGCTGGCATTTTTGATCAATGTATTAGTTAACAATGCATTGTACACGTGTGACGTACTGTTATCAGTATTGAGAAGTTAATCTCTTATTCAAGTATATTGCTCTTTGTAAAACAGTACACACCAAAAGAGAATACCATATGTTAAATACAATAACAAAAGAATACGATACTTAAACCAGGGTTAGTTACATTTAATAAACTTTTTTATGTTAATTATAAATTACAAAATCAAAAAGAAATATAACTAAAGCTATTGACTTAAGTATAATGATTGGCTTGTACCTGTACAACTTTGAAGAAAATACAATGCTGTAAAAAGGTACAATGGTAAAAAGGAATCTACACACACTCAATAAATAAATCTATGTCTCGTAGAAAGTATTGCACACGCTCAAAATATCTCTTGTCTGATCTTCCGCTAAATCTTTTGGCGTTTATATAGCCTGTTGCATAGATACTTCTAGAGGAGACTACGCATTGTATTCCCTTCTCAATAATTCTACATAATTCTTATAATAATGCATACCATAGATTTTAGTTAGTTGTAAACGAGGCCAAGGGAGACTATATTTAGTTAGCCACACCCTAATACCACTGCCGAACTTGGGGTCAGCTTAAGTTCACGCCCCAGGAAAAATGAATGAAAGTAAACGATACGCCTATAAAAATCTGTATCAGCTGCCAACAGTACATCAAACGAAGCAACTGCATCTTATCTCATTACCATATTTTCAGAAGCAATCCTGTCAGTTTGCTGCAAGGCTATCCTATGCGATATCGGAACAAGCTGTGCACAAATAGTCCCATTTTAGTTACGCTTGGACCAATAAGGTAAATTTTGCCAAGAAATTTAAAATTAGATGCGTCGAATGCAGCAATCTTTTAAAGAAGAGATGAAAGAGATATGAGGTGTAAGGGTCCAAGAAAACTGCTTTGAAAGATCTCATCGTCTATGTGTCTGGTTTGCCCGCTGTCCTTAAATGGGACGCTATGTATTTTGTAACGCAGTTCACGGATTGAGCAAATGACTTGTGGAAATGTTTTAAACCCATTAAAGATCATTATATCAATTTTAATTGAAATATTTTCAATATAATTATTTTGGTCAGTAATGAGTTAATTCATTTTATAAATACGATTTAATAATAGCAGTAATACAAATGATGTGGCCACATCTGTGGGCGTCAAACCAAAACTTAAGATACACCGTCGTGGACTTTGACCTAGGGGTCATTTTACCTCAACATGTCGGGAGCCGCTATTCCCCCAGAGTAAGACCAGCTCAGATAGAAAAATCACATTTTTGCTTTTTTTATAAGTTAAATA
This sequence comes from Lymnaea stagnalis, assembly GCA_964033795.1. Taxonomy (NCBI): domain Eukaryota; kingdom Metazoa; phylum Mollusca; class Gastropoda; family Lymnaeidae; genus Lymnaea; species Lymnaea stagnalis. Next base: position 1,001,804 of record CAXITT010000043.1, read on the forward strand.
ATTTATTTTGGTGCCCCATTGTGATGTTATGCCCTAACTTATGACTTGACCAGTAGGGGATTTTGTTCCCTATCATTTTGTATATTTAAAAGTCTACATCTTTAGAGGATATTGTAACATTAAGCTGTTTAGTAACGTTTGACATTCTTTCCTGGGGGAGAGTTCCTAGCTCTTTTTATTTACTATATCTCAAAGAAAATGTAAACTATATCTAGTTAAAAGGTAAACTATATCTAGTTAAAAGGTAAACTATATCTAGTTAAAAGGTAAACTATATCTAGTTAAAAGGTAAACTATATCTAGTTAAAAGGTAAACTATATCTAGTTAAAAGGTAAACTATATCTAGTTAAAAGGTAAACTATATCTAGTTAAAAGGTAAACTATATCTAGTTAAAAGGTAAACTATATCTAGTTAAAAGGTAAACTATATCTAGTTAAAAGGTAAACTATATCTAGTTAAAAGGTAAACTATATCTAGTTAAAAGGGTATCTTTGATAAACTCAAACCAAGGGTTCGGCTTTTGTACTTTTATTCGGGTTTGAGTCTCCAAAGGATTGTTAACTTTACCGAAAACGTCATCAGTGAGTCTACCAGAATTCATGACCTGACCTTCCACGGACGTACTTGCTTTCCATTTCGCGCTATTTATATGGAGCGTGCGAATTGGTTAATCATTCGAAGTTTGTATCTCAGCTTCCAGCGCACTATTGTTCGCACCGTAAGGGTGCTTTATAGTGTGCCTTTTCTTAATTTTCTTTATATTCGTGCTTCTGATAACTTGTTTTGATACAACTCTCTAAGGTCAAGTAAAAGTCTATAGTTCTCAGGATGTGATTCTCGAGTTTATGAACTAACTATTTAAAACTGTCAGTTGTCACTCACTACACGGCCACACTCATTGGCGCTGCGAGCACGCAAAAATTGAGCCACCAACCAATAAACCAACTTGGCACAAGGCTACAATTATAACAATACACATTTGTACAAATAAATGACAACAATGACAAGACCAATGAAAGTGATAATGAATACAACTAAGTATCAAGCATAATATAATTCCAATGTGTAAGTAAGATTACCGGGAAATAACTCTGCATGTGGTGCTACGAGAGCATCGATAAAATAAAGTTTGGCTTTAATAAAAAATATTTAGTGCATTGTTGTTGGCCATTTTAACATTTTGTTTTAAGGTTAAAATTAAAAAAAAAAATTATTAAAAAAAATATTTAAAGTCAACAAATGATGAATCGACAGAGTTTTAGAAATTAAATTGAATATCTTGGAAAATTATTCCCTGGTTACGATCACGTTTAGACCTGATATATTATTTTTATAGCCAGTAACAAATTGTGAGCACCTTGCAACTTCGCAAAAAGGGGGGAGGGGGCTGTTGTCAGATGTAAATCATTTGAAATAAAATATTGATGTTTCAATAAAACGCCTAAAATCTGTGTGTAAAACAACAATGAGATCCCTTGTAATTCTTCTTCTTGTTCTATATATTAAGGGCACACGATCAATTTATTGATCATTTTGGCTCTTATGCACGTAGAGCGGATTAGCAATGTCTCTCTGCCTGGTGTTGATGAGGATATTTCACTGGTTGCAAGGGCTACTTTGTGAGTGTATCACGCAATGGGGGTTGGAAGGCCTGAGGCAATAGACGCAAATGTGTCAAGTGTTGTCGCCTCAAATATTCCTTTTGAAAGCTTGTTCTAGTCCCTGACTGTCTTTGGCAGGAATGAGCAGCTCCTATACTGGCTTCTTGCTGGTATGAGCCTGAATTGCCTGTCATGGCCTCGTCGCTGTCTATGGGGGAGAGGGACGAGTTTCTGCTTAATGCTGGAGCAGTGGACCAGCTCATTATTTATCTTTTACGCTATGGAGAGCCTGGATTGTCGTCGTCGTTCCTCCAATGGTGACCAGCCTAGTGTTTCCAGCATGCGGCCAACACTAGAGGTATTCCTGTAACGGTTCAGGACATTCTAGTCTCAAGAAATAAACATTTTTAGTTTGTTACAGCAAAAGCATAATCGAAGAAATAAAAATGTATAGGCCTACGTACACCAAAAAAATAATACAAATGAAACGATAAAATATCAGCATTGGGACAAACAGCCCCCACTACCCAACTATCGCACGTGCTAATCATGAGACTGCGCCTACATAATCTGAATTTTAAAAAAATTGCAAACCAAAGAATGGGCAGCCCCAGTGAAATGTTATGTGCTGTATCACAATGAAACTGTCAACAAAATCTTCATGAAAAGGTTAGGACAATGACAAAACGTAAATATCGATTACAAGCAAAGAAATATTCGGATATTACAAATATTTAGTTTCCAAAAATTCATCATGATTAATTCATGTCGTGACTGCCACGATCAGAAGTGCGAAGACGTTAGATGTTGGTTTACTTCAATCCGTACATATGGTGTTTTTAATATACAGGGACACGATTTATGTTTTTTATAGTGTGTGTGTGCGTGTGTGACGTGTGTGCATCGTTACTATGAGATGATTTAAACAAGGCAAGGAATAGTGTTCGTTTTTTTTTTATAACTTCCCTTTTGAGACATATATTAGTTTGTTTTGTTATTGCCCTTTTGAGACATATATTAGTTTGTTTTGTTACTGACCTTTTGAGACATATATTAGTTTGTTTTGTTATTGCCCTTTTGAGACATATATTAGTTTGTTTTGTTATTGCCCTTTTGAGACATATATTTGTTTGTTTTGTTATTGCCCTTTTGAGACATATATTAGTTTGTTTTGTTACTGCCCTTTTGAGACATATATTAGTTTGTTTTGTTATTGCCCTTTTGAGACATATATTAGTTTGTTTTGTTTTTTCCCTTTTGAGACATATACTTGTTTGTTTTGTTACTGCCCTTTTGAGACATATATTAGTTTGTTTTGTTACTGCCCTTTTGAGACATATATTAGTTTGTTTTGTTTTTTCCCTTTTGAGACATATACTTGTTTGTTTTGTTACTGCCCTTTTGAGACATATATTAGTTTGTTTTGTTACTGCCCTTTTGAGACATATATTAGTTTGTTTTGTTATTGTCCTTTTGAGACATATATTAGTTTGTTTTGTTATTGCCCTTTTGAGAAATATATTAGTTTGTTTTGTTACTGCCCTTTTGAGACATATATTAGTTTGTTTTGTTACTGCCCTTTTGAGACATATATTAGTTTGTTTTGTTATTGCCCTTTTGAGACATATATTAGTTTGTTTTGTTACTTCCCTTTTGAGACATATATTAGTTTGTTTTGTTACTGCCCTTTTGAGACATATATTAGTTTGTTTTGTTACTTCCCTTTTGAGACATATATTAGTTTGTTTTGTTACTGCCCTTTTGAGACATATATTAGTTTGTTTTGTTACTGCCCTTTTGAGACATATATTAGTTTGTTTTGTTTTTTCCCTTTTGAGACATATACTTGTTTGTTTTGTTACTGCCCTTTTGAGACATATATTAGTTTGTTTTGTTACTTCCCTTTTGAGACATATATTAGTTTGTTTTGTTACTTCCCTTTTGAGACATATATTAGTTTGTTTTGTTACTGCCCTTTTGAGACATATATTAGTTTGTTTTGTTACTTCCCTTTTGAGACATATATTAGTTTGTTTTGTTACTGCCCTTTTGAGACATATATTAGTTTGTTTTGTTTTTTCCCTTTTGAGACATATACTTGTTTGTTTTGTTACTGCCCTTTTGAGACATATATTAGTTTGTTTTGTTACT
>CAXITT010000043.1:1006772-1032342 GCA_964033795.1 Lymnaea stagnalis
TATATATATATATATATATATATATATATATATATATATATATATTTATACACACACACAAAAGAATAATGTTTCATTTCTCACAATTTGTTTTGTAAGTTTTTATCTATTCCATTTACAATACAATCATCCATCGATAAATTACGTACTAAAATCATTAATGATTCCACATTCAGGAGATGTTTCATTGTAGTTTTTTAAGTCTCATAAACGTATCATACAAAACAATAAAAAGAAAAATAATAAAAAAATGAAGGAAATATTTGTCCAATTTACATTTTAACTACCACACCGCTGATCTTGTGGGTAATCCAAACTCTATCCAGAAATTCTATAGCTCTTAGCTGATGTAGAGTTGCAAACAAAATTCTGGACACTACGTGGAAAAGTTTGTCTTTCCCGATTAAATTTGTGTACAATAGTAGGCCTAACTTAACACCATGATGGTAAGATGACCAGTGTGATGCATTCTGGAGGTGAGTCAGGTGCTTTTTTTCTGTAACTAATGGTGTAAAATAAAGAAGCGTTCTAGCATTAAAACTTTTAGCATGGTGTGCTCAGTAAAACTGAATGAAGCTTTTCTTTGGAAAGAAAATGGTAGGTGTCATATTTGATACAGGCCTGACGGAGTGTGAGTTAATCTTTGGAGACTGCAAAGCGTTACAAAGTTCAAGAAACATGTTTTTAGAGACCTCTTATTTGTGCCCTAAATGCTAACGGGGAGCTGAACATTTTCAAACAAAAAAAGTATTTTTAAAGTATTTAAAAAAAAAAAAAAATTAAAAGAGCATTTCTTTTGAAGTCTTTTTTTTTAAAAGGTTAATTTAAAACTTTTTCTGTAATCAAGCATCACATGGATGCCAAACGGTTTGTTTACACGTGATAAATATTCATAGATCTCAAAATTATTTTTAGTTTCATTGATTTTATGGTTAAAATTTCAGTGTGTGAAGTTCTGAATTTGTAAGGTGGAGACGAAGAAGGGCTTGTGGCAGCGGACGTCACGTCCTGTTGAAATATTGGAGACGAAGAAGGGCTTGTGGCAGCGCACGACACGTCCTGTTGAAATATTGGAGACGAAGAAGGGCTTGTGGCAGCGGACGACACGTCCTGTTGAAATATTGGAGACGAAGAAGCGCTTGTGGCAGCGGACGACACGTCCTGTTGAAATATTGGAGACGAAGAAGGGCTTGTGGCAGCGGACGACACGTCCTGTTGAAATATTGGAGACGAAGAAGGGCTCGTGGCAGCGGACGACACGTCCTGTTGAGATATTGAAGACGAAGAAGGAAGACGAAGAAGGGCTTGTGGCAGCGGACGACACGTCCTGTTGAAATATTGGAGACGAAGAAGGGCTTGTGGCAGCGGACGACACGTCCTGTTGAAATATTGGAGACGAAGAAGGGCTTGTGGCAGCGGACGACACGTCCTGTTGAAATATTGGAGACGAAGAAGGGCTTGTGGCAGCGCACGACACGTCCTGTTGAAATATTGGAGATGAAGAAGGGCTTGTGGCAGCGCACGACACGTCCTGTTGAAATATTGAAGCTTCAGGGGGAAACTGCTTAAAGTGAAATTAGTTCACCCAGGGTGACACACTCGTCATATGGCGAAGGTAAAGTAAATTAATGTTACATTGTGAGCTAGACGGTGGTTATATGGTGGTAAGTAAGTGGGATTCTGTTGACTTGGTGTGAGTTTCATCCATCATAACGTTACCTCAAAAGTTACGACAAGAATCAACCACAAGCATAAATACATCTACAACAAGAACATGTTTTTACCTTGAAACACATATGAAGGAGTTTGTCGTTTTCGTTTATTTTTTGTCTACAACCATTGCACAACTTTTGCTTTATAGCAATGTTCTATATAAAAAAAAATAATGAGAGCTTAGTGACAATATCAGGAAGCTCCTTAAGTTAACAGTGAACCAGTTTATAATATAAAATCACATAAAACAGCTTCCCATGACAACTTTTTACTGTAATAAATTAATTTTTATAGTATTTGATCAATCCTTCAATATTAACATGTTTGCAAAACGTGTTTAGGATGTAACGCATATTAGCTTTGTATCATTTGTTAGATGCAAATTAGTTGTTTTTTTCCATACCTGTAACAAATTAGATCTAAAACGATTAGGTAGATCTTTGAGGCACATTTTATTAGTATAGTCATTTCATTACACTTATTTTAGTTTTGCAATTCTTTTTTTTTTTTTACAGGAATTGGTTTCTCGTAAGCAGTATAACATTGGCGCAACGACAATTCCAACTCCTGTGTCTTGGAACGCATCAAGAGCACGGTGAAACACGCAAAACGTACTGCTGGTCTTCTGCTGCATCCCGATCTTACTCCAATCGTCTTAACCAAGTTGTGTCATAGAATAAAATAATTAAGGACAAGGGCGTTAGGCTGACGAATTGACAGACTCTAACGGACTTTAAGCAAAATACAACTAAGTTAACGCTATTATTCAAGCCTTTGTCATATTCGAGCGCGAAAGACCAACAAAATATTAAATTCATCATTGAGAAAATCATTTTTTTTTTTAAAATCACCATGACGTTAGCTTTACTTATTGTTATACTGCTATGTAGGTAATAGTTAAGATAATTTATTTAAAATATTTTTAAAATGATACGCTGTTTAATATTAAAATGTAAATGGACACTTAAACGACAAAAAATACCCATTTGCATTACTATATCACTAATCGTTTTCTATTGTAAAACTATTACAAATCATTTTTTTAAAAATCTTTTAATTATAATCCTCTTTATCGATTGTAATGAATACGTATGTATTTTGATATCGTTTTATGAATTTCTACATCCCCCTATTTTCTTAAAATGTTTTTATACTTCTTATTTAAAGTCATTTGTTCTCAGATAACTTATTTAAAGTGTTTGTCACTAAGACTTTTTGAGCGGCTTTTGTTGTAGTAGTGACAACGTCTCAATACGCGTTAGAACAGACAACCTTCATCTTCGCAAAATCTAAATTAAGCTACAGGACAAATTCTCAAGGGCAACCATGGAAAGTCTTCTCAAAAATAGAATGTCTCTCCAAATGTCTATCTAGGTAATATTTCATTTTTTTTTAAAATTCTTAATCTTGGTTGATCGAAATTACCCCCGAACCCAGCCTTTAGATTAGACTATGACTGTATCATTTTCCACCCGTGTTTAAAACTATGTCCCCACATATTTAACCAATTATAAAAAATTTGTAGACATGAACCTTGTCCATTTTGACAGTTAAAGGGTGAAACATTTGCTTAGGCTATGAAGAAAAAAAGTTAACTGCAACTCATGAAGTCATCGAGAGATAAATATTATATATACTTCGTCTGAATTTGCAAGTGCGATGGCGCAACAAGCATATTAGGTTTTGAAATAATCCGTAGTCATACTCAATAATTACCACACAAAAAAAACCCCATAATTTTGTACACACGTTCAAAATTTTTCAATTATAAACTTAAAAAATCAGTGCACATTTCTTATACCGAAGTTTCCCATATTTGTTTTATTTTTCCACTTTGCCCAGTGTTAAACTCTCACATTCACATTACGAAAAAAAACTACTCTCGTAAAAATTTGCAGAGTCTTCTTCAAAAACAGTTCACTAAGTGAGTTAATGATTTGTTTTTGATCTACTAGGTTTCGCATCTTTTCATATTGAATAGAAAGAGAACATAATTCTAATAATCAACAGTTGAAATTTTTTCCGGCATTCCTTTATAGCAATATTTTGGGCACCACAATGTGATACCCATTATTAATTCAACATCTGGAATATGAATAGCTTTTTAGAGGATCTAACCTTAATATTTTTGCGTCAAAGATTCCAGCATTTTGGAGGTAGCGCATGATCGTATCAAAGAACTAGCCGAAACTGAAAGTGAACCAACAATCTTTCGCCACATCTGCGAGGGGGGGGGAGGGGGGGGGAACCCGGTACTGTTAAATCAAATCTTACATTAAAATATTCTGAACACGTCACTGATAATAATGGAATTTTTTGCAAATTAATTGTTAAAGCTTTAAGAAGGAGACATTTCAACGTGTCATTTACAAAACATCTACACAACAGTGGAAGGGAGTTAGGCGGTAGTAAAATTAGTTCATAAGGAAGCAGGAAGGAAATAGAGTGTTTGACGTTTCATGAAAGCAATGTGAAATTGTAAATTACACAAAAATTGTTTTTCCTTTTAAAATGTTGTAATACACATACACTACAACATTTACTATGAACTCTAATTTTATTGTATGCTACCCAAAGCTACAAGGGTACTTGTCAGAGTTTCATGTACAACACAACAACACTCCAGTGTACACCAGGAGCCAGCATACACAATGGTTTATTGAACGCAACTAGTGAAGAAGAGGAACTCTACGTCAAGTACCCAGACTTCAGGTAAAGTTATGTTTAAATCAATGATTGACACAGCTACCCACTTATACATGTTGCAGTTCAATTTATTCTTTATTCTCGCATTAAAGACTACGATGTCTAAAATTTAAACACTGGCGTTAGCAAATCTATTGCCATTGTTTAGTCTCCAAAACATGAAAACGTCTTTATGTTAGTCTAGTTTTTATTTTTAGTATTTTGTTTATGCTTGATTAAATTAATTTCTCCACCTCCCTAATTTTGATAAAAATTTAAATGCATAATTTATAAATTAACTCGCTCACTATACATGAAGAGGTAAGAAAAAGGAAATCACAAGTGGCAGCATCACTGGCCATATTGAGGCAGCTTTTTTTTTTTCAATATCTCTTAACTCCCTGAAAGCCAAGAGCCAGGTGTCTATCAGGCTTGTATGCACTGTATGCTCCTATATTGTGGAACACATACGCCAGTCTTTAGCGTAAAAAACGCAGCGGCGCATCTTTGGGCCGAGAACTTTTTATATAACGCCAACAAAACGTTTAATTTTTTACCCAATACTACGTTATATAGCATTTCCATTCGACCCCTACCCCCTAATATTATAGAACATTTCTAGCTCCCCCCCCCCAACCCTCTTGGTAAGCGACGCATTCACGGTTAAAGGAAAAAAAAATGTGAAGGATTTTGTTAAAGACATGTAAAGTAATTAAATATTGGAACAAGGTATTTCCAATCTTGAAAAAGGCACAGGCCACTTTAAAGGACGTTTTGGCTTAAATGCCCTTTTCTTGTCTTGTCTTTTGAAGAAGGTATTAATCCGAAAAGTTTTTTAAATTGCCTAATTTCTAACATAAAAAAATATCTTGTTGCGCTATTTATTTACTTCACGTGTTTAGCCATGTAAACGAATGGAGGAGAGCCGAATTCTGAAGGACGTGCTGTAAAGAGAATCCACAAGGGAGGCAAGTCATATTCAACCGTCGTGGCTGCGTTAAAAGTATCTATGCCAAATAAACATTTGAGAAGCCGACAAAGATCGTAGTCATCGAATGGGGGGATTATCGCAGATCCCCGATCCGGTTTGCAAACAGCAGTAAATGTGGCATTAAAACAACTAGGACACATTCTAAACTAAGCTGTTTCAACAAAACGAGCTTTGCGTAATGCAATGGTAGCTCAACCGTAAACTTTGTTCCTTGAGACCTGTAGACCGGATTACCATTCCGTGTTTCCGACTTATTCATTCGCCGAAATGTCATGGATACAGCGGCTAAGCCGTCGTCTCATTATAGATAGTGTCTATTTGAAAGGCCTAAATTAGCATACATGTTTATTCAAGGTCAATTAGCATTAGAGGCACGGGAGTTTAATTTCAGCTCATTTTTTTTAGACGGTCAAAACAGACAGCGGTTTTTTAAAGTATTTTTGGAAAATTCATTGATGAAACGAATTTTTTTAGAGAACAAAGAATACAAATTTACCAAGTCCTTTTTAAATTTTTTTTTTCAAAGTTTGATACATTTAAATAAGCGTTTAAAGAATTAAAACTATTTCCGTGATTCGGAAAAAATATGAATGACTGATTTTTTTTCCGTTCGTGAAATACCAAACCAAATAGTCCTGAATTTAATATTTGACGATATTTTTTGTTTTATCTTAGAATTCCAAATAATGTCTCTGCCAACTATTGCTTGGTCTTTTTCCCGTACCGTGTCACCTATTGGAATGCAAGGGAAAAGTGCAGAGTCTATGACGCTTACCTGTATGTGCCCAGATCAGAGAAGAGCTTCCCTGCATTTACATCATTAATTAACCCAACAAGAAGCACATGGGTCGGCCTGCGGGACTTGGATGTTAACGGGACGTTCGTCACCGAAGATAGCGACCAGGGACTCAATATTAGTACGATTCGAAGTTTGTTTGCACCAAATCAGCCCGATGGCAAATACCCAAATTACTGCCTCAGCACTTGGCCTCAGTATGAATCCCCTTTGGACGATCATGGTTGTGATTTAAAGTATTCATTTGTTTGTCAGAAAGATGGCACGAAATGTTAAAATCAATCAACAGTGGTGCATTTTTTAAAATTTGAAAAATATAAAAACACTAATAGGGAGTGATTGTACATTTCCCATCGTTGTGTTTCACATGTAAAAAAAGTCTATTAACAACAATTAATTTGCGTAATATGACAAAAGATATATACAACTCCATGAAATGTGCTGCATTACCCACACTAAGATATATTCAACAATTTTAGTGGGGTTTTTGCGTTTGCGTTTGTATTTCTTCTATTAGTTTTCACAATTATTCTAATCTTATAATTATGTTGGGTTCTGTCTATCAATTTAATGATTGGATGTTGTCCATGGGGTGATAAGAGTAGCGAAGACAGTAGGTTTGATCCACTTAATTAATGGACGGCCACTATGAGCTCAGCGAAAGACATCTTTTTCATAAACTTATAATAAAATATATTTAAACAAGGATAATAATCACAATGTATAGTGATCACGAAATCTATAGAAAAAGGGCTCACGGATAATTGTATAGTTTATTGTCAAAGCAATTGAACAAAGAAAAAAACAAACAAAAAAAGCAACAACAAAAAAAAAAACGATTACATTTTTAAATGATCATTTTGTATTCAGATACCTACATTAAAATCCAAAAGAGTTGAAATAATTTATAATAAATTTCTATCACCAATGGGAAAAAACTCATGATGAAGTTTGGTGAAAAGAAACGTTTCGATTCTGAAAGGTAAAAATATCCTGCTGAAAATGTTAGTTTTAACGTACTTTTGATTAACTTGTATCATTTTTCATTGCTTTTGTTTTATTTTGTTGTTGTTGACACAGATACATAATGTAGTTGACGACATAAGCTACAATTATATTTAATCTTTGTCTCAAGCTTATTTTGGGAACGACATATTGTTAATATTGTTTTGTTCGTCCTTGGCATATATGTGCAGCATTCGATGATCTTTTGCCCAAAGTGAGACTGAGAATTGAAGATATCCAGATGCACATCGTCCTAGCTTGATCTTAGCTGCTCTATATTTGATGATACACTTGGGATAAAAGCAAAACGTTTGTTTGACAGAAAAATGTCGATAAATATTGACATATAATAACGCTAAACATAAATGGAACGATAGCTGTATACTTAAAACATGTATATTCTCCAAAACATATAATGCAACGGATGCATTCTAGTAAATAAATATGTTTCAAATAATTTTAATAAATGAAATGTTTAAGCTCCAGACACTTCCCAGCTTTGTTTCTAAGCAAATGTAGTGCCAAAGAACGAACTTCAAAAAAATAAAATTAAAATATTATTTAAAAAAAACAACAAACATAAACATTACTTTTTTTTTAAAAACACGCTTTCTCAAAAATAGTGGTTTAAAGTATAAACTAAATGTCCCCAAAACCTTCAGAGTTTTACTGTTATGTGATTTAAAATAATAAGCGTGGGAGGCCCATGAACTGGCAAAGATATCCATGAAGCGGTATCGCTTAACTTGAATCCGCTTGTCAGGAGCACGATCGATGGGAGCACACAGCAGTAATGAAGGGCGTTGTGGGAATTTCCATGATTAAATAATATGCTTAACAATTGTGTCAATTAGCTCTGGCTTGTGCCAATGTAAACATGTGTCAGAAAAGGTATTTGTCAAGTCGAACGACATAATTGTATTTGATGGGTGTGACATGCTTTTTAGTCATAATTATGACGATAACTTCTTTGAATTCTTGGGGTGTGGGGGGGGGGGAGCATTTTTTCTACATGTTTTAATAACTTTCAGGAATATGTTTTAATTTTGTAACATATATATATATATATATATATATATATATATATATATATATATATATATATATATATATATACATATATATATTAAAATGAAAGGTGGTAAAAAAACTATACAAAATAACATTTTTACCAAAAAATGTTGTCTAGCAGCCCCTGGCCTATTGTGAGGATACAGGCGAACGGGGTCTCAAACAACATATTAAACATCTCCTTTTTTTTTTTCTTTATTCAAACTTAAAACTCTTTTTAGCAGAGTTGAATTTGGTTGATGTTTCCCGGGCAGGAGCCAAGATATCTACCGCTCCCCCCCCCCTACCGCAGTCACACACAAAAAACCAACAAAAAAGGAACAACACTTTTTATTGTTCAAAACAAAAATACAGAACGGGGTTACAAACAACATTTTAAACATCTCCTTTTTTTTTTCTTTATTCAAACTTAAAACTCTTTTTAGCAGAGTTGAATTTGGTTGATGTTTCCCGGGCAGGAGCCAAGATATCTACCGCTCCCCCCCCCCTACCGCAGTCACACACAAAAAAGCAACAAAAAAGGAACAACACTTTTTATTGTGCAAAACAAAAATACCACTAGTCACTCACTATACAGAACAAAATTCTATTGATTAATACGTTATTTCTATCAGACGGACAAGGAACAATGGGGTGCATTTAAAAAAAAATTGTTTGGTTAACTCTCCCAATGATGAAACAATGTTTTCAAGAAACAAAAAAATAATTGATTCACTAAATGATTACTTGGTTCTTTTCACAGCAATTTTGTTGCAGGTTAACTGTTCGTTTGTTCAATTATTTTTCAATTGTAAAGTTACCAGATCAACGATCTATGCCTTCAGGTATTGCTATGAAGTTATTACTTGTATTCGTGTAAAGAACGAAGGTAAGTAGAGCGTATGATAATACACAAAGACTTTGTGTGCATGAAACGAATTATATATATATATATATATATATATATATATATATATATATATATATATATATATATATATACATATATATACACACACATATATATATATATAAAAAAAAAATATATATATATATATATATATATATATATATATATATATATATATATATATATATATATATATACACATACATACACACACACATATATACATATATTAAGTAGTAGACTGACTAAATAGTTTATGGTTTTGTGCCTTTTAAAATCTTATGTTTTATTTTTTTTAAAGATCATAATGAAAGTAGAGACCGACCGAATTTCGGCTTCAGCTTCGGTTTTGGCATTTACATTTATACACGTTCGTGCTAGTCTCTGTTTCGGATAAAACAGAAAAAGTTAATTTTCGGTTTAATTTCGGTGTCGGCCGAAACAGAAAAGTTAACTTCGTGTTTAATTTCGGTTTCGGCCAAATATGATTGAGACTTAAGGCCACCTACCAGAAGTAAGACTGTCCCTCTGTCCCGAGACATGCAATCCAATAGTCATCATTGATCGACGTCTTGTTGTCATCGTATGTTATATGACAAATACTCTGCGAAAACTGCTCATAGCCGTGTGATGACCTACTTGTCCTGCATTTAAAAAAAAATAAATTTCAATTGTTCCTAGGCAATTGTTAACAGGTTTGTGGAAGAAAAACGTAAGTCAATGGTAATATTAAGATCATTATTTTTGTTTTAATTTTTTTCAAAAATAAAAATTGGAACCCTAGGTTTATTCGATTCCTTCATTTGTGATGTTCATTTTAATTTATCATTATCATGCTCATCAATGTTGTCATAGGCAAAGATGAATAATATTGAACAATACTAGAGAATGGTAATATTTACATTTTTATGCTTGTTTTAAAAAAAAAAAAAAGAAATAGGCCTTTTCTTTTCATTGATTTCCTGAAATTCATCATTATCATGCTCCATGATGTACATAAAAAATAATGGGCTGGTTGTTGTGAACTAGATTGTTGTGAATGTTGGGTAGGGGGAGCTGTTGATCGTGAGAGTGTTTTGTGAGTTGTTGATCAGAGCGTGAAGTTTGTTCGTGGTGTGGAACTTTAGTGTATGCTGAGTGATTTCTAGAGATATAAAAGTGGAGTGTGATAGTCAAAAGGAGAAGAGAGATCGAGAGAGAGGCGAGTTAGTTGATAGTGAGAGTTTTCACATGTGTCGGGAAGAGTTGAGCCGATGTGTAAGAGTCCAGAGCTGAGCCGAGTTTTGGAAGTTAAGGAGACAAGTGATCGTCAGTTGATATTTGGGATGTGAGCCGATGTGTGAGAGTCCATAGAGTTCGTTAGTTGAGAGTTCGTATTATCTCCATTGAATGTTGTCACTGTGAATTGATATTGGATCCTGTAAATAAAGAACTGTTATATCTTCATCATGGAGTTGTGATATATATACGAGGATAGAGTTGCAATCCCTAGATCGTGTGGTGTCTACTGACTGTGCAGTAAACGTAACTTCTGCCGGATTTGTTAAGTGTAAGGATAAAGGCCGTAACTAGACTAACATAAGAAGGCCGCAACACTGGTCCACTGCTCAAGCATTGGACAGAAACTCGCCCCTCTACCTACTAGGCAGTGACAAGGCCATGACAGGCAATTCCGGCTCATAAAAATAGGAGCTCAGTACAGGAGCTCCACATTCCTACAATAGACAATAAGGGACTGGAACAAGCTTACAATAGACAATAAGGGACTGGAACAAGCTTACAATAGACAATAAGGGACTGGAACAAGCTTACAAATAGACAATAAGGGACTGGAACAGGCGTACAATAGACAATAAGGGACTGGAACAAGCTTACAATAGACAATAAGGGACTGGAACAAGCTTACAATAGACAATAAGGGACTGGAACAAGCTTACAATAGACAATAAGGGACTGGAACAAGCTTACAATAGACAATAAGGGACTGGAACAAGCATACAAAAGCAATAGTTGAGGTGACTACATTTGAAACATCTGTGTCTATTGCATCCTTTCTTCCAATCTCCAGGTCATAATACAATTGCTGGTTAGCCCTTGCAACCAGTAAGGTATCTCTTTCAAAACCATGCACAGTTACATCGCGAACCCCCTTGAAACATAGCCTGATTGATCAATACATTGATCGTTGGCCCTCAAAATATAGAAGATATAGAAGAAGAAGAAGATAAACATTGATATTCTCAAAATAGCATCCGTGTGCATGTATTACGGGTTCGTATCATAATTATGTAGTAAGTCTGTTTACGTTTATGATGTTGGTGAACAATTTAGATGTCTTTTTCGATTCTTCGTTGAGACCTGTCAGAACAACACTCTTAAGAGAGCCGGTTTCGGTTTAAAGTCATTTTTAACTTTCGGCCTAGTTTCGGTTTCGGCTAACATCAGAAAATCACGTTCGGTCTGCCACTAGATGAAAGCAATGCATTTGCTAAAAATAAGAAAAAAAAGAAAACTTTTCTATCGTTAATCAAGATTATTTAGATATCGTACTCTATCAGAAAGAAAGCTTGTTACGCAATTTGATTTAATTTGCGGGGGCACAAAAAGGGTTCTAATTCTTGATCAGCTGCTGGCGGAAGAAGAAGATGCATTGAAAATCGGACATGGAAAGTTGACTATATCAACTAGTAGATGCTTAAAACTAAGCACATAAAATCGATAAGCCAGTTTTGCAGAATATATAATATTGTTTGTTAGTTTTTTTTTTAAAAACCTACAAAAACAATATTCGCACTCTGCTTTCCGTAACAAATGTCTTTTTGTATTACTTTCACTTTGAACTATACAATATTAAATAATGGTGACTATTTAGATTGCTGAAGAATATATATATATATATATATTTATATACATATTTATATATATTCATTAAGGCAAGCAAAGGCCATGAGACTCACAATGAAGTCAGCAATGATGCTCTCTCTACTTCTCCGTAAGTAATGGGCCAATTAATTCTTTCATTTAATGCATTTTAGAATGCTTGCTGCCAATCTGCCTTAATTATTTTACAATATCTATAAGACTTAACAATAAAAAGAATCGAGTACTAAATGAGTTAATTCTTGCAAAATGAAACTATCAAAGTTATAATTAAGTCCGAATCTGAGCTATATTTAGTAGGAGCTTTTAATAATCTTTCCTTAACTGTAATTTGTTTTTGCACCATTTCCATAAAATATAATGTAGAAGGGGCTCATTAAATTAACAATTACACTAAGTAATTTTATTTTGTTTATTCCCCAGTTATATTTATGAACGAAACAAAATTGCAGAGCGTGATAAATACAAACGAATTCAACTTCATCAAATCAAAGTTAAATAACAGTACGCATCCTTTAGGTGGTCCGTGGACAAAGACATCAATACTTCAATGTGTTTTCGAATGTCTAACAAGGTAATTTAACTGTTAACTTTACTTTTGGCATTTAATTTAATTCTTTTTCTTCTATATATTAAGGGCCCACGATCAATGTATTGATCATTCTGGCTCCTACGTATGTAGAGTTGTTTGCAATGTTTCTGTGTCTATCTGTGCTAAAGATATGTCACTGGTTGCTGTGCTAAAGATATTTCACTGGTTGCACTGGGGTTTGGAAGGTCTGAGGCAAGAAACACAAAAACGTCAAGTTTTGTCGCCCCAGTTATTTCTTTTTTGGAAGCTTGTTCCGTTCCTTGATTGTCTTTGGCATGAATGAGCAGCTCCTGTACTGTGTTTTTGCTGTTATGAGCCCGAACTGCCTGTCATGGTCCTTTTCTGTCTAGGGGGGAGAGGGAAGAGTTTCTGTTTAATTCTAGAGCAGTGGACCAGCCCATTATTTATAGTGTACATCATTTATAATACTCCAAAAATGTAATAGCTAATATGATTGGTTCCTTGTATTTGGACCTTTAAGTCATATACTAATATGCTGAGAAAGCTAAATTTTATTGCCGTGAGATGCCATGAAGCTAGACAAAATTCCTCGTGGGAAGTAATTTAGACATAACTTTTTAATGAGGACTACATAATCAGTACAATTGTATACCACCTCCACTCTAACAATCCCCAAACTCTGCCATCTCGTAGTGATGAGTTAACTCTTTCACGATAAATTATATCTTCAGCCCCTTTGCCCATTAAACCCAACGGGGAGTTAAACAATGTGCAAAAAAGCCTTTTCATTTGCATTTGCAATACAGAGGGGAAAGGTCACGGGCCAAGTGACCAAGTTTTCTTATTTAAATAGTTTTTAAAAGTTTTGGATTCTAGTACAATTAAATTCTTTTAACAAAAACTCTTTAGAGTCAAGTCAGCGAAAGTATGCAATATCCAAGATGTCCGTGCTTTTCTCCAAATAATTATGCAAACAATTGAATTACAGATACATAATACAACAACTAGTATCGAACATTATAAGAAAACCTATGAACCATATCTAGTTGAATGGAAATGAATACTGGTTCTGGAGAATTGGTTCATATTTTAAGTCATTTCCATTCGAACAGTGATACAGCGATAACATTTATTGCTGCCGTACCATTTTCCAAAAAACTCAAACGGATTCTATAATTTAGCTGATACACAATCACAGAGTTTGTATCAATTATTATCACAATCTTGTTCTCGACCCCAAGTCAAACTTTTTACTTGCATTAAGATCCCTAACTTTATCATCTTTCGCTCCGAAGAAGTATTTCCACCATCAAATGTCTTATTATAACGATCAGTAAACTTTACTGAGTAAAGTATATTTGTTTCCAAGGACTAGGACACGCACCCATGCCCCCCCACCCAAAAAACAAACAAACAACAACAACAAAAAACAAACAAACAACAGACATGGTATTCTTAAAAAAACAATTATTATCTAACAATAGTTCTGACATTGTCAGGATTATTGTTGTTTAGTCAAGTATTAACGACAATTGCTTAAATGAGTACAGCGAGCTCCCTCGAGGCAGGTCAGAGGTCTTTATTTTAAAACGGACGCTTGAGACTATGATCATATCCTAGGCAAGAAGGCGAGAGGAAGTGTGAATGAGGCTGAAGTAGAATGAGTTCAGATGATGAAATAAACGAGACAAAAAAAAAAAACAACAACTAGTTTTGCTGTGCTCGGGGAGTAAAGCGAAAATATAAATTTGAAATTTTATTTTTATTTATTTATTAGATTTATATAAAATTTTACATTCTAAATATGTTTGAACATTAACCATGATGTCTAATTTTCTTTTGAACTGCCCTAAGTTACAAAGAATCTTGTCAAACTTTCATGTACAACTCGGCCACGTTACAGTGCACTCCAGGTTCTAGCCTAAAAGAGGGTTTACTCCAGGCAACATGTTTAGAGACTGATTTGTACGTACCGTTCATGGACTTCAGGTAACATTATTTGTTATTTTGATTAACATAGCTAAACTCTAATAAAAATCATAAATCTTTATGTACGTATGCACTTAACTCTGCTAGCCAAAAGAGACGATTTTTACAGAAACTCATCTTTATGCTCTGTCCAAGGACTTAAGGTAAATTATTGATTACATTGATTGGCAAAGCTTCACTTCATAAAAATCTGAAGTCTCTATGTATGTGTGGAACTAACTCTGTTAGCGAAATGATTCTCAAAATATTCCATTGCGCCTGCATTAAAGGGGTGCTCAATACTTTTTTTTTGCTGTTCCATGTGATAGTCGTTTATAAAATTAAAATAATTTACTATATAAAGTTTAATGAAGAAACAAACACAATCTAAACAATTGAAGTGGCAATAAATAACTCTAACTCAATATGTTTATTCGTGTAAGGCTGTATCTTTCTGGGAATTTCTTTGGTAATTTAATTTTGATGGTCGCATTAGCTATAGAATACATTAACATTGTGTGTTTAAATAATCAAACATTTCTCAAACAGCTGGTTTATAAATAATTTTATATTTAAAATAATGTATGGGAAAAAAAAATCCGAAAAATGTAGGGAGAAGTTATATTTAAAAAAAAACAATAAGCCTAAAGAGGAGAAGTAGACTTATTCGTTTTTATTTGCTCAATATTATAGAACAAACTTAATTTTTAATGGATAAAAGTTAATTTAGTTTTTCTTTTTAAAACATATTAAAAAAAACAATTAAAAAAACCCAACTTAAACCAACACACTCGCCGCACACACATAACCCATTTACCAGGTTGCATGGTTTTGAGATCAATGCCTTAGATAGCATGTTTAGTGTCAGCACCTTAATCAAGCCTCGATGCTGGTGGTGCGTTTCACTTGCTATATTAATCTCATTTAAAGTTTCCCTGACACATACTATTTAATATATACAAAATTTAATGTAAAAAATAATAATAATATATAAACTTACAGAGCAGCAAATGGCAAAATTAGCATCCTCGAAAGGATTGAATTATCCTATTACAAACACACATAAAGAGTTCTGTTCCTTGAGCAAGTAACGTCTCGAAAATGTCGACCATAGAAAAAATCTCTTTCTGGCTAGGACAGCTGCCGGATATATATGTATGAATCATACATTTGTCACACAGGGCAGTCTAGATACCACTTGTCTTTCACATGCTGGCCAAACACCGTCAGCTTGCGGTTGTTCTCTATGATTTTGTTTTTAAAATTCGAGGAATGCCATATTACAATGTAGACAGCAACAATTTTCTTTTTTTTAAAAATGGTTATTGTCGTGTGTCATTCATGGTCCAATGTCTTACTCTAGTTTCAAGCTTGCATTTAAATAAGCATAAAATTAAGTCCACTCATAATTTCGCTGATTGTAGAATTGTATCTTTTTTTTTTCTATATAGTTTTCCTCGAGAACATATATGTCTGATATTTATATTTTATTTACATTGTTGTAGAATTCGAAGCATTTTCTCCGCTAGTGTCTGCTTAGTCTACTTTCCTGGGCCTGTCAACTACTGGGATGCTAGGGACATTTGCAGGACCTATGACTCGTACCTGTACGTAACAAGATCAAATGTCAGCTACAACGTGTTTAGATCAGTGGCTAACTTGATGCAACCCACCTGGGTCGGCATCTACTACAACTTTAGCACAGACACGTACTTGGCGGAGGATACGGGGCAAGTCATAAACATCAGCAGCATTCAAAGTTTGTTCGCACCCAACCAGCCAGAGAACAAGGCGGTGAACTGGTGCATCAAGACCTGGCCTACGGCTGGGTTTCTGTTAGATGATGTATACTGTCAAAGTACGGGTGCATTTGTTTGCCAGAAGGACGTTGACACGTGTTTAAATAAAAATTAAAATTGAGAGGGAGGAAAAAGTTATTTTAAAAAACTCATTGAAACTCCTGTTATATTTTTGATAGATAACATTTCACGTTATAACTAAAAAAAAATAATGAATCATTACAACTCTAATAATACGAATGCATGATATATGGCATAGTGTAAACGTTTTTTTTTCTCTCTTCATTATTTTCTTTTTTTTTCTTAAATGACTTCAATAAATTTCCATTAAAAATATTCATGAATTTTGGATTATAATATAATAATTTTATGTTTATTATTACATTACATACAATTATATTGATTTTCAAAATGTGTTTATTTACAATTGTTAAATATAAATTTAAATTACAATTGGCTGCTGAGCTTTGGATAAAGATTTATAAAATTTGATTGTATTAAAAATGAATGTGATCTGTTGTAATTAATAATGTATAGAATTATTGATTTAAACCACACTAAGCCTTTTTGTTGCGTTGTTCTACTTAAAAGTTAGTCTTTTAAACTATGTTAACGCTCTGAATTTGTAAAAGCCACGCATCTAATTAATACATCCTCTATGAAATATACTGATTCTTATTTCTGGCTGCAAGGTCCAGTAGCTCGCATGGTTCAGACACGCATGCTTTACACAGATATCTCACGTGGGGAGCTCACACTGTGAACACACATATTGAATCTGATGCAGATCATTTGTGTCTACGTGCAAGCTTAGTGGTCAGCAACTGGCGGCCCCGGAGCCGCATGTGGCTCTTTAAATGAATATGTGCGCTGTTTTCATTTCATGTTTGTCTATATGAAAAGAGGGAATACATACTTGTCTAACTGTTCTGTAACTGAACCATAACTGTACTGTAATTGTACTGTAACTGTACTGTAACTGTACACAGTTTATTATCTTTTTTTTTGGAAGCAAGAAAATGGTACATTTTAAATCGCCAACTTTAACTACTACATTAAGAGTTACGCCAAGAACTTCTACGGCTTCAAGTTATCCACCTATACGAAGCGGCAAGTGAGGACCTTCTAAAACTTAAATGTATCCACCACACTAAGTGTCAAGTGAGGACCTTCTAAAACTTAAAGGTATCCACCACACTAAGTGTCAAGTGAGGACCTTCTAAAACTTAAATGTATCCAACACACTAAGTGTCAAGTGAGGACCTTCTAAAACTTAAAGGTATCCACCACACTAAGTGTCAAGTGAGGACCTTCTAAAACTTAAAGGTATCCAACACACTAAGTGTCAAGTGAGGACCTTCTAAAACTTAAAGGTATCCAACACACTAAGTGTCAAGTGAGGACCTTCTAAAACTTAAAGGTATCCACCACACTAAGTGTCAAGTGAGGACCTTCTAAAACTTAAATGTATCCAACACACTAAGTGTCAAGTGAGGACCTTCTAAACATTAAAGTTATCCACCAATCAATTGTCAGGTGAAGGTCTTCTAAAGCTCTAGGTTATCCACCTCTACGTTATCCACCACACTAACATTAAAAATATAAATATATTGAGTTAAAAAATATTGTTAGAATAATTTTGACATTTAAACAATAATATCGGTAACGAATTATCGCGTGCTAATAGTTCAATAATTACTAACACTTTTCAATATATCAAATCATCAAATTTAATTCTTAAAACTCATAATTTTGCTCGGATGGCTGAGTGACCTTGCAGCCAAAATAGGTGTATGCAGGCGTGTTTAAAATAATCATGCTGAAGGTTGTGAGTTCAATTCATAGCCTTGGCCAAACAATAAGTTATATAATTTTTAGCTTCCTAACACACCTCCAATAAAAAAAAATAGAATTATAACGAATATTGAGTATTTGCATAATTTTTATCGTTCCTATATTAATTTTTGTTAACTGGACCAATTCAAAAACAGGCAGTAGTGTATTTAACCATCCCTACCATGGATAAGAAGAAAGTGTTTCATCACCACCCGTTCTTTGTAAACGCCCCTGCTGGTTCGAATCCTTTAAATGAATCATACTTTCTTTAAAGATAAAGCAATACTAATTTTGAACTTATGTTGATTGCTTAAAACATATAGGTGCAATTTCATCGTTTCATTCAATCATATATTGACATAATATTGTATTTTAATACAAAAATAATTTAAAGCGTTCTAAAATAAGATTCAACTGAATGGTATGGAAATATAAGATATGATCTTTTTTTTTTAAACCAGAAATGTCTGAGCCAGTTTTTGACACTAAGTAAGGCAAGAACATTTTAAAAACACCCACTGACCAAAATAAAAAAAAATACTATCCTCTAGGGATGTTTGCATGTATGGCTGTACTGCTGTGTACAAGAGCAAAAATGTGCTCGTTTTTTCCATCGAAAAGCTATGAACATACTTCCTCACTTTAGCTGATACTTTTTCTAGCCTTAAGTCAAACCAAATACTGTTACTAAATGAATAATACTTCTCTATAAATACGTAGATAAAAAAAGCCTCCACTAGCAGCCCCCTCCTCGCCCCATATCAATAATTAGAAGTAATAATTCATAATGGAATGAGTGCTAAAAGAATTCTATTTATTTCAACCAACTGTTTATTGTTAAATATCCCTGCTCACGTTTCTTTGCAATAACTATGATTAATGCTGGTAAGCTCTACAAGACAGCAATCTTTTGCTGACTCTTCGGATGCCTTATGTGTTACGGCAAAGTCTTGTTGGGGTCACTGGCATTATAATTTAAATTCGCGTTTTTATGTCGATTTTTTAAAATCTCATTTTCATTACTAACAAAAAAAAAAAAAGATAAAAACGTGTATGCGTTAAATTCTGCGAGGAGTAAAATAAAAAAAAAAAAAAAAAAAAAAAAAAGGAAAAAAAAACAAAAAATTGTTGGGGTCACTGGAATTAAAATTTAAATTCGCTTTTTTATGTCGATTTTTTAAAATCTCATTTTAATTAATAACAAAAAAAAAAAAAGAAAAAAACGTGTATGCGTTAAATTCTGCGAGGAGTAAAATAAAAAAAAAAAAAAGAAGAAATGAAAGGCAAGAAAAACAAAACGAACATGAAACTCCGAAAGTGCTCTCAACTGGAAAGAGCCTTTTAAGAGCGTCCGGTGGCGAAATGTAAAAGTGCTGGTCAAGAACATGTGTGGTTGGTAATTACTTTAAGTTACGTGAGGTCAGGTGTTCAGCTAATTTTTTTTTTTTTTATCCAAGTTGGTTTTTGGGCATGTCCAGCGTCGGCGATACAATGTTTTTCTTGATTGGTAACTGCTGTGCGAAAGGTTGGACCTTAACTTTAAAGACCGAAAAAAATGATTTTCTGATTTCGGCCGAAACCGAAACCAGACCGAAAGTTAAAAATAATTTTCGTCCGAAAACGAAATCGCAATCAAAATCTTAGTGAGACTTTCGACCAAAGCCGAAACCAAAACAAAAATTTTAACGAAACCTTAAGATTTAGATATTTCAAAACTCTTTTTCGCACACGTTCTACGCACCTTGAAAAATGACTTAACAACTTTGTGACAATATTTATTTATCTGAAGTGACTCTAATACAATTTACCCAAGAAAGTTACCCCCCTCCCCTTTTTCTTTCAACTTTTTTTGGCTGTGTCACTTTGACCACTGTAAGATTTTAAAGTCTTAAGTCCTTGTTTTAAACCAATCGAACTAATTGGACCTTAACATTTCTGTTTATCATCAAAATTGGATCGGGATAACTTTGAAGTAGTCAATTTACCTTTTCCGTTAAATGTTTGCCCTTTTAGCTTGTTATCACATAAACACACACACACATACACACACACTCATACACACATAAACATCACCAGCCGTAACAAGAAATGTTATCATTTTTTTGGTATTGATCTTCACCGGGAACAGCTAACGATAAACATCCATAAGAGAATTAATTTTCTGTAATCTTAATGTTACAGTCAAGGCGTGTAATCCAGCCATTCTATAGAACGCCTAGGCAAAATGGATAATGGCTCATGTATTTTACACTTGACAAGGCACTCTATATAGAGCGGCTGGATTAAACACTTCGCCTTTAACAATAAAATACATGAAACAAATCTAATCAATTTTCTTGTAATGTATATCTAGAAGACGGAAATCATTACTGTAACAAAAATTCAAGTATAAGTTAGCTTCCACATACTATATCTACTACTAGGTCTATAACATAAGAAATATTTATAGTATATTTAATTTATATATCCATTTACGAGAATGATAATGATGAAAGTCAGTGCATTAATTAATTAAACGAAAAAAAAGGCAATAGATATATTTTTTATGGTATGTTTGATAAGCGAGAATTTTTAATAAATAATCGATAAGCTACAATATATTTCTTGTTCTATAAGCAGCGCACTATTTTAAAGATAATACATTTGAGACGGCAGAATATAACAGTTTTTACAAGGAAGAAACACGTTTGGGCTAAGGGTCGTTGGTAAATTATGTCACGCTAAATATGACCGTTTTAGCCCCCCCCCCCAGGTCACGAAGTGTCACAACCCCCCCCCCCCTAAAAAATATTAGATTTAAAAAAAAACAAAAACAAAAAACAAAATAAAATAATGACGTCGCAAATTTTTTTACCACCCTCCCCCTGTCACAAAGTGTCACACAATATTGACCCCCCCCCCCAACGAGCGTGACCTAATTTGCGAACGTTCACTTATCAGCGTATTAACTTAATGTTTCATTTTAAAGGGATATAATCTAAATGAATTTTTGTCAAGCATTTTATATTGAGGCAGAAGATTAATAGCCTCCCTCATTTGACCTTATCGTGAGAAAAAGGAACTCAATTTCCTAAAGTTTTAAATCTAACTTTATCTTTAATCCCTGTTAGGCACAGAGGGGGTCCAAAAGTATTGACTTAAAAGGGACTTAAAGAAACATGAAAACGTAAACACATTTTGAAGACGGAGATCCTGCAAAGTCAAGAGAAAAAAGTTTAGAATAAACTTGGGACCTGTTAATTATAATTTTATCAAAAGAATGGCTTACTGTTCTTTTAATATGTCCAGTAAACCAATGAGTTGAATGTGAATTTCATTTCCTTTTTTTTTTCACTTTGAGAAGAACAAGGAACACTAGCTTACGGATCCTAGTCTGGCAGCACATTTCACCTCAGCCTCGGACCGGAGATGCACGATGAAATCAGCTGTGCTATTTTACCTTCTACTGTGTAAGCAATAATTGAACTATTTCTTTCATATGAAAATAATTATCATAATACTTAGGTTATAGTTTCGTTAGATTTAAGTATTTTAATGCTTTGCAAAAAATTTTTTAATCATAATTATTTTTTTTTATTTTTAAAATGCACCAAAAAAAAAAAACAACTTAAAGACTCACAACAAAAACCTTTTCTTTAAGAAGACTCTTATCACTGTAGCAATCTCTTAAAATATTTAATCCCCCTCCTTCTTCTGTCTATTTCTGTCTTTCTTTCTCTCTCTCTCTCTTTCTCTCTCTCTCTCTCTCTCTCTTTCTCTCTCTCTCTCTCTCTCTCTCTCTCTCTGTCTCTCTCTCTCTCTTTCTCTCTCTCTTTACATCTCTTCATATATCTCTCTTTTTATCAACTTTTCAAGGCTTTTCTCTCGCCATATAATTTTAAATATGATATATTACTGCGACAGGATTAAATTACATACGTTCATATTTAATTACTTCGAAATAGTAGGCACTTTTAAACAATTGCCATACAAAAGGAAAGCGGTCCACAATGATATTAACTTGGCATTAAATGGGTATGAGAAACATAAATGCCTTAATTTTAAACAATAGCCAAAATTTAACATTATAAAATATCAACTATTCAACGAATTTGTAAAGAATTGATTTTATTTAGAAAACCTACGTGCTGTAATAATAAACCAAATAATCTATAATATATATATATATATATATATATATATATATATATATATAGATATATATATAGAGATATATATATATATATATATATATATATATATATATATATATAGAGATATATATATATATATATATATAGATATATAGATAGATAGATATATTATATATATATATATATATATATATATATGTATATGTGTATATATATATATATATATATATATATATATATATATATATATATATATATTAATAATAAAAAATAACCTTTTCTAAAGAAAGTTGATTTGACCATTATTTATATGTAAATAGCATCATTTCAAAAAGGTTAAGTTTTTAACTTGCATTGCATTTAAGCGCGATGTAAAGATGAATTTCCAAGATACCCCAGTTTTAAATTGACTAATTATGAAATAACATTTACAAATTCCATAGCACATCTGCCTCCATATTTTGAAGGAGAAAACAAGCGCATTATTTAGTCCCGAATAAATTATGACATTAACTTTTATTAAAACACTTCAATGTTTCGGTTATCGGTAACTGAAACACCAAACGTAAAGCAAATATTAGCAAATAAGCCAATTTTTGGGGTTGAGATATTTCAATGTCTACCATCAGCCTATACCTTTCTACCAAACCATTTTAAGCATATAATCTATTTATATCTCGGGAATACATCAAAACCAAATCCACATCGTTCAAAACTTATAAATTTGCCTTGTTCTATCAATATTTCAAATCAAGATACGTTCATTACTACGCAACAGCTACATACTGACGGTATATTCAAAATCTGTGTTTAAAAATCTTTTTTACAGTTATGTACATTTCTTTTTTAAACTGTACTCTTTTTGTGCAGGTATAAACAAGACAATCTTACAAATTTCACTCGCAATGCAAATATACCACTTTTCCATATCTAAAATGAGCTACAGGAGTAAAAGTCTGGATGGTCTCTGGAAAGTCAAATCAAGAACACAATGTCTTTCCAAGTGTCTCTCTAGGTGAAACTTTTTGATACATTTAGAGTTTTGTATTCCCGACCTTAAAAATTCTGGTCTTTTTACATGCGTTCGAGTATTTCTTTTATGTTAATCCCTTGTATAATTAAATATTGGCATAGAACGTGCAGCAAAAATACTTTATCATATATCCTGACACATACATTTGCCCTCTTAGTTACCTGTATAAGAAATTTGTGCAGGCAAATATTACTGAAATCCTCTATCAAGCTGTTGACCCTACTATAATATGTTACTATTTTATTGTTATTTGATTAGTTACAAAGATGCCTGTCAAAGTTTCATATACAACCCAGCTACTCTGTATTGTACTCCAGGGATCAGCATACACCATGGTTTACTTAGCGCCAGCAGTCCAGGCGAGGAGCTCTACGTATTGAAACCAGAATTCAGGTGAAATTATAGGATGCAATATATTTATTATTTTTTTAAAAATTGAAATTGTACATGAGGAAATTGCGTTAGCGATCCGTCGAGTTAGTACCAAGGTCTCTATTCCTGCAGCAAAGCACCCTCCCCAAAGCATCCTCCCCCAAGCACCCTCACCCAAGCACGCTACCCCAAGCACTCTCTCCCAAGCACCCTCCCACCAAGCTTGAGTTATCAGGCATCAAAGCGCCGCGTTGGAGATCTCTCACAGCCAGGACAGCCGCCACAAGCACCTTCTCGATCGATTACAAACGGAAGTCAACCAAGTCCGAGGACATCCGGTCGGCCGGTCACACTGCTATCACTGCATCAGGAGTCGACTTTCCCAGGTTATATTCTAAAATGTTCCGTCTCCCATCCCGAGGAAGCGTCAGATGCCCTCAAATAGGGATTTCTACAGTGGGTTTCAACCTCGAAAAAAGTTTAAGAAGCAGCCGGGGCGAAACGATTGCCCAGGAACAGCTTTCACAATTGCCGTGTATGAAGAATCATCAGCATAAAATCACCACTACCCCCCTCATGTCTCATATCCATTAACGGCGACATTTAGTCATGTTCCCTACCCTATTTCTACTTTGAAATGTATTATATTATTTATTTACATTTGTGTATCTACTATATCAATCTTATTTTTGCATTGTCTGCCATGAGTCAGTTGAGAAAGGGATTGTGTTCGTTGTGATCGTGACGTATGAAAGAAACCATCCACTCATAGATCTGCACACGGAGGAAAAAGGGGTGGGGGTTACATTCTGGATTGTTGAAACTCGTCATTAGTGAAAAGGAAAGTACACTATCGTTTTTATTTTTAAAAAACTTTACAAACATCGTCACCTGTTCTTGCGTCCCATGGTCGGAGCCCAGCTGTCACAGTGTATCACGTTTTAGAAAGTGACTTAACATGCCGATGACTCTATTCCTGAAAGACCGGCAATAGCAAAGGAAGAATTTTCGGAACTAGGATTACAACAAAGGAGATCTTTCAAGTTTGCTGGAAGTAGGATTAAAACAAAGGAGATCTTTCAAGTTTGCCGGAACTAGGATTACAACAAAGGAGATCTTTCAAGTTTGCTGTAAGTAGGATTACAACAAAGGAGATCTTTCAAGTACGCCGGAAGTAGGATTACAACAAAGGAGATCTTTCAAGTTTGCCGGAACTAGGATTACAACAAAGGAGATCTTTCAAGTTTGCCTGAAGTAGGATTAAAACAAAAGGAGATCTCTAAAGTTTTTTTTTGTACTGTGCTCTGTTTCTTGTCTTATTTTCATTTATTCTGTTCGCTGAAGAAGGCTCTAAGCCGAAAATTTAACATCTTATTGTCCTGTCTATTGTCCTGTCTATTGTCCTGTCTAATGTCCTGTCTATTGTCCTATCTATTGTCCTGTCTATTGTCCTGTCTATTGTCCTGTCTATTGTCCTGTCTATTGTCCTGTCTATTGTCCTGTCTATTGTCCTGTCTATTGTCCTGTCTATTGTCCTGTCTATTGTCCTGTCTATTGTCCTGCTATTGTCACGTCTATTGATTCAATGTCAACATACATTGTTCTACAATTTCATAAAAAAGTTTTCCCAAGTCTTCATGAAACATGGTGCCTTTGAGCCTGTTAGCAGCAAAAGGTGGAGACCTGTACAGAGTGAACGTCCCCTAACCCAAACCATCTATCCATCTATCCATCTATCCATCTATCCATCTATCTATCTATCTATCTATCTATCTATCTATCTATCTATCTATCTATCTATCTATCTATCTATCTATCTATCTATCTATCTATCTATCTATCTATC
>CAXITT010000043.1:1033742-1051065 GCA_964033795.1 Lymnaea stagnalis
CTCTCTTGATATCTTATATATATATATATATATATATATATATATATATATATATATATATATATATATATATATATATATATATATATATATATATAACAGAATTTGGGTGTGAGAAATAAAGTCAGACAATGATATATATAGAGAAGAATATTACATGTTGATATTGTGATGTATGTTTACACCGGTGCGTATTTAATGCTAAATATGTAAATGATACTTGTTTGTTTCCATTACAATACAACCAAGTGTTGCAATGCAGTTTATTTGTGAAGGGTCTCGTCTATAAAAGGCACTATTATTTGCGGTCTTACATCAACTTGGGGCATGTCACGAAAAAGTGCAGCTGTGTCACCAATATAACATCTCCCAATTCGTTTCAAAACGATATTCAATAAAACAATGAGTTGTAACTTATATGAAACACATACTTTTTTATTTAAAAAAAAACAATTAAAATATCTTCAGTTTTTTTTCACAGAAGAATCCGAAGTAATTTATCTACAAGCATCTGCGCAGCCTATTTTCCTACACCCAGTACCTACTTTGTTGCAAGAGACATTTGCAGGGTCTACGACGCATACCTTTTTGTGCCGAGATCGTCGGAGACCTACGCCTTGTTTAAGTCAATGATTGACCCCTTGCAGCGTACATGGGTCGGCCTTAACGACGTAAAAACACCAGGGAAATACATGGCGGATGATGGTAGAGAAATGGACCTTAGTAGCATTCAAAGTTTGTTCGTATCAGGTCAGCCCAACCACGGGAAGCAACAACACTGCATAGCGACATTTATCAACAGCGAACTTGATGACACAGAATGTGACAACGCATTAAGATTCGTTTGTCAGACAGAGTTCTCTAAATGTTGAAAAAAAAAAAAAAAAAAAAGGAAGGATGAAATATGTTTTAAAAAAACCAACCACGGGAAGCAACAACACTGCATAGCGACATTTATCAACAGCGAACTTGATGACACAGAATGTGACAACGCATTAAGATTCGTTTGTCAGACAAAGTTCTCTAAATGTTGAAAAAAAAAAAAAAAGAAAAGGATCGTTGAAATATGTTTTAAAAAATTTAGCAGTTATTCGCATCGAGTTAAAAATTTTCAGCAATCAACCTCCATACAAATTAGAGACCTAGAATTAAAAATAGAAAAAATAAATACGTGAAAATGAATTTTGAGCCCAGTGTTTAATTTGCACCGACACTTTCTTCCTTCTATCCACACCTTTTTCTATATTCCCCGGATCACTCATTCTTCTATATTATCTTTGTCAAGTATTCAGATTTCATTCATGTTTTTGGGTACAACGAGTCAGGTAACCTACCGCAATTACTAATTTAGCAATCATTGCTGGTTCCGGTTAGTAAGCTAAGTGAAGAAAAATACATTTTAAAATAAACATCGCTGTATTCATATGTTTCGTAACATATTTTTAGTCCAGATCCTAGTTTATGTATACAAAGATGCTCATGGCCCCGATAGTCATAAAAAGTTAATTTAAATATATTTTTTATTATGTAATGATTCAATGTTATTTAAATTTACTACATAATGCTTCCCATGGCTTTGCCTTATCCATTTTCAATAAATTCCAATGACATCCAGTGCCCTTACGACTAAGTGCACCTTATTAAATTTGTCGATACCACAATCGTTAGTCCAACACATGAAGCGGAAAGTTTATAAAGCAGAACATTTACAATCTTTAATGGTGGGATGAAAATTTAAAAAAAAAAGGAAAATTGTTCGGGAATTTTTTACCTAATTTAGGAGAGAGTTAACCAAATTGCAGGTCTTAAAATTAAAAAAAAAAATATCACAGCATAGAGCAAATTGTGTCATTTAAGTCCTTAGGTGTCTCTACTAATTCAGGGGCTTTAGTGGTACGACCAAAACAGACTCTCCCTCTTTCACTTTCACTCTCTTTCTCTCTCGCTCTCTTATCTACAAGTTAATATATATATAGATATTTATACGCATTTGTTAGCCAGAAAGAATGTTAACACATTTGAAATAAAATTACAGTGAAGGGGGGTAAAAAGTTATTAAAAACTAAGAAAAACTCCTTAAATATATTTGATATAGAGTTAGGGAGAGCTCAACAAACAAAGCATGAATATAATATAACGAAAACATAATCTATATCCCTTTCCTTAAACTGTTTATTTTACGCCTCTGCATTTCTTTTGTTTCTTAAATATTTTTCGATAAATATGTATGAAGCATGCGCATTACATTTGGAACTTAAAATATATTTAGTTTCTTAATGTGCTTATTTATTATTATTACTTTTATTATTATTATTAGTGGTAACTAAATCATCAGGGATTCTCAACTCGTCACACTGCAATTTCGATGGTCCTTAAAAATCTTAACACCTTTCAACGAATCGAAATATTAAATTTAACTCTTAAACCCATCATTTTGGGCGGACGGCTGAGTGGCCTGGCAGCCAAAATACGTGGCGTTTCACACTAAAGGTTATCAGTCCAATTCACACCCTGAGCCAAACAATTAAAATATATATACTTTATTCTTCAAACAAATATCTACACACCCCCAATAAAAAATAAAGCAACAAAAAATATAGTCTAGTGTATTCACATATTGTTGAGAATTCACCCCCTCCCAAAACAAAAAACAACAACAACAAAACAAAACAAAAACAACAACAACAAAAAACAAAAAAAAAACAACTCATTTTGGAAGCAACTGCTTCCACTGCTTCCACCCCCACCTCACATTCCTTGTAAGCACCCCGGAATTTTTTAATCGTTTAAATTATTTATATTTTTTTTAAAAGATACTAAAATTGAGGTTATGTTGATAGCTTAAGACTTTATGATTCATTTTTATCGTTTCATTAAAACCATGTATTTAAATAAAAGGATTTTAGGTCTATATTATAAAGATTATACAATGTTAAGTAAGTAGAGTTCAAGGTCTTTAGCAAACAGTGGATACATTTACACAAAATTACACATACCTAAAGAGTGTTGAAAAGGAAAAATAGTAGATGCAATTATCATTTGCAACTAAGGACACCTAGTTTTTTCTAATTTTCCAAAGATACAGTTCAAGAATGAGGATACATTGTAAACACATATTTATGCAAATACATAATATGTTTATTTTAAACTATGTATTGTAATTATTTCTTGACAATAAATTTCAAATGTGATAGAAAGAGAGTTGGTACATTTTCATATTCATGAAAATAAGACAAAACACAATAATTTTACTCACATGAAGATTGAATATTAAAAGTAGAGCCATTTTTTCCTGTACATTTGGGGACTGGAAAACTCATTGGTTAAAATTTTCTTTAAAAAAATGAAAATATATTTTTGTGTTTATTATGCAAAAATAAAGTTCATGGAAGGTTGCGTGTCCATTTGTATAAGATTAATTACGTTTTAAAATAAAATCTCAAGGCTGTAACAGACGCGAGAAGTAGTTAAGATATTCTTCATTTTAAAAAAAAATTACCTGCCGTACTATATTCCGATAATATAGAAAACAGAAGCTTTGGTTAATTTTAAATAAGTATACCAATAAATCAACTTCAGTAAATGATACAGACATTTAAAATCATATCTAAGACATTATTTCCAATTTTTCGATAATTTGTTTTTGGTAGTTCATGGGTGTGAAAAGGGGTAGGGTAGGGTAGGCCTACATTCGGTTGCTCATATACATTTCTATAAAAAAAGTGATGTCACAAACGTGGACATAAATACATCCATACTTATTATAAGACAAGCAAAGACTGATTAACTTTTTTTCTCTAAAAACACATTTCAATGGCGTGAAAAGTTGTCGTACATGTTTTTCAGTCATATGCGTACAAATTTGGTTGTTAGATGATGGTGACTTTACAAGTGCACAAATTCAAATCCCATCTACATGAATAGGAGCCAAGATGATCAATAAATTGATCGTGGGCCCTTAAGATATAGAAGAAGAAGAAGGTATCGCGAAATGCCTCTTATTAATATCCCGGTGACATCCGTTGATATGTTTCAGAATATATGAATTGACCAAAAGCATCGAGCAACGCTGAGTTGAAAAGTGCACAAATTCAAATTCCCGACAACTGCACCAAAAAGCGCGCACTTCTCCTATCCTTACACTCACCAAATGTATTCCTATTTCTAAATTCAGAATTATTTTAACGCCGATCGTTGGTTTTATTTCCTTGATGGAGATGGTAGCAATTTAAATCTGAAAAAAAAATAATGCTTCTAATTATTTACATATTATGTGATCTTTAATATTTTATACTTATGATTTAAAATTGCTTTTAGTCGGCACTTCGATATCTATATAGCCACTCCACCCCCAAAGCCCCATTACCCCCCCAAAAAAAAAAAAAAAAAAAAAAAAAAAAAAAAAAAAAAAAAATTTAATATTTTATATTTATAATTTAAAATTGCTTTTAGTCGGCACTTCAAAATCTATATAGCCACCCCACCCCCAAAGCCCCATTACCCCCCCAAAAAAAAAAAAAAAAAAAAATAAATAAAAAATAATAATAAATTATCGTCTTTTGGAAACGCGAAACTCGAAAAGTCCATCTCAACTGTGCAGAGACTTTAGTTAGCGTCCGGTGGCGAAAACGCCAAAGTGCTGGCCCAGAACAGTGTTGGTTGGTGCTGACGTAACGTTCCGTAAGGTCAGGTGTTAAGCAAATTTTTTTTATCTTCGTTTGTTCTAGATTGGTAACTGCTGGGTTAAAGGTGGGACCCTTAACATAACATGTGTACCGGTTGGCAACTCAGTATGATGTTTGTAAGAGGCAAGAAGTTGAAAGTTTAAACAAGCTTTTTGTGAGGACGAGTTGGTGGATAGGTGAAAAGAAATGCATCACGAGGTTTACTGTGCAAATAAAGGGAACAATGAAATCAACGCAGGGGAATTCTCAACAAAATGCGAATACACTAGACTATATTTCTTGTTGTTTTATTTTTTATTGGGGGTTTGTGGAAATAGTTGGCTGCGAGGGTTGGGTAGGGACGGTTTACAAATGTGTTCATTGTACAATACTATATCCATAAAATATTTCACATTAATATAACTATTTTAACGTATGACCCAAACATTAACACTTACTGAGATTACTGAATGCGTTTAATTTCTTGGCCTAACCAGAGAAAGAAGAAGAAAAAAATAGACAAACATTTTTTTTAATGCATGATTTATTAGCACGTATTTTGAAATTAAAATGTAAAACATTAAAATCCATTTCTCTTTACATGAACATATTTTTATTCTAAAGATAATAAATAAACTTTTGATGGCAGAAAAAAAAACAGTTTAAAAAAAAAAAAATGGAAGAACAAAGGCGTAGCTAGAGTGTTTGGTGTCCGGAGACAAGATACAATTTTAAAGTGCACCCCCCCCCCTTTTTCTTTTTTTCAACTTTTAAACCCATTATCTTCCTCAATAAGATAAGATCATAGCACATTTTCGCGCCCCTAACTAGTCTGGCGCTAAGGGACATATGTCTCCATTCCCCCTCCCCATAGCTACGCCTCTTCTGCCTCTGGGAGAGAGACACATTTTGGTTATCAGCGTATTGACTTAGTGTTATATCTTAAGGGACATTATCGAAATGAAACTTTTTTTTACCTCGTAGAAGTAGAAAATCAATAACCTCCCCTCTTACGGTTTTATCGTGAGAAATGAAATGAAGTTACTCATGTTTTAATTTTAGTATAATCTTTAACCCTTGTTAAAGTGGGGGTCCAAAAGTGTTATCTTAAAAGGATCAAAATGAAAAAGGAACTCAGAGACACTATTTGAAGAAGAAAATCTAGTGCTGCTGGCGATTATTGTGATGCTTATCATTTCAGAGAGACAAATAGAGTTAATACAGAATAAGGACTGTTCAAATATTTTCAGCTGGTTGTGGATCGGATTTTGTTCCTAAAGAAATGGTTGCGTTTGCAGAAATAGAGCGGTCTTAAGACAAATATCAAAGAAATGTTAATGCTTCTCTGAAATCGTAAAAAAATATGATTTAAAAAAAACAAAAAAAAACCAAATTAAATCCATCCACAAATGCCTACAAAGTAAACACTGATGCTCACCGAAAGGCTCTGGGACATTCTGTTGGCTAAATGCGGGGACTCTACTTTGTTGTTGTTTTGAAATACATTATTCCAGTTGAATATATCGTTCTCTCCAAGCAAACATACGAAGAAGTTTGATAGCAACACTTTTGATTGAACTGAACCTACAATTGCTTTCATTTGAGTATACGTGTCAACGATTTTGTTGTTGTTTTTTTAAAATTGTTATATGCGATTCTTTAATTGTGTTAATTTTTTTATTAGTCATATCAGTCATACATTATGGTGTAGTCTGTGGCTATCAAAATTTTAAGTATTAGAGTTTAAAATTAATTGATATAGATTTCGTTTAAAATATCTTTGGAAAGCAAAAACATGTTTAAATACATTTAAAAATTTTTTTTTAGATCTAAAGATCAATTTTATTTCGGGCGAATGTTATGTAAATGTTGAGCATTGAATTGTTAGGTTATTTTCTCGACTACTTGTCTCTTTATATCCAGAAGTACACTCTTGTCACAATGTCACACTGAAATCAATATTTAGGTATTATAATCCCGATCATCAATTTGCCTAATCCTTTGGCTATCGTGACTGTCTTATCAAAAGATTTTGATTGCCTTTCAGTAGAAAATTTCTTTCAGATTGCTCAGTTCACTTCCTTCAGCTCCTACCCCACCCTCCCTCCTCCTCACACACACCCTCAAAGTCAAGCGAAAATTGTTTGGAACAAACATGGGGGCCTGTTAATTAAACGTTTATCAAAAGAACGGCTAAAAATGTGTGGCTTTTTTTAATATGGTTAATAAACCGAAGACTTAAATGTAAATTTCATTTAATTGTTTTCAATGTGAGAAGAACAAGGAAGACTAGTGTACGGCTCCTAGACTGGCAGCACATTTCACCTCAGCCTCGGGCAGGAGGTGCGCGATGATATCAGTTGTGTTATATTACATTCTACTGTGTAAGCAATAATTGAAATATTTCTTTCATAATGAATATAAGAAGCTTAAATAATTCATTTGTATGTATAGAATTCACGATTGACTTATTTAATCTATCTTTAAAGTATCGAATAGACGATTGAATTATTTAATCTATTTTTATGTTATCGATTTCACGATGGAATTATTGAATCTATCTTTAATGATAATTTTATTTGTATTTCTCGTATAAGGAAAAGAAAACGAATTTTGGGCCCCGGAAGTTTGGTCAAGATCCATCAATCCATATAAAAGCCTTTGTGGAACAAACAGAGCCACGAACAAACACATTTTCACTTTCATGTATATATATATATATATATATATATATATATAATATTGTACTAAATGATACCATAATATCAAGTCATTGTGCGTAAATTGAAAGTTCTAAATTTAGTTATAATATAAAGCATAACGATACAGGCTTTAATTTACAACATTGAAGGCATCCCTTTTAGGAGACTCACAATGAAGTCAGTACTGATACTCTCTCTACTGATACGTAAGTAATGGGTTAATTATTTCTTTCTTCTTATGAACTGTATAATGCTTGCTGCCAATCTGCATAAATTATTTGGCACGATGTAGGAGATTTAAAAATAAAAATAATCGTGTTGTAAGCAATGAAACAATTAAAGTTATATTATATGTCAAATCTGTGATATATTTTTTAGAAGTTTGTCATAAATTTTGAGTAACTGTAAATTTTTTTTTTGCACCCTTTAAAAAGAATTGTACAAAACACTTATTAATTTTAAAATTACACTGTGGACTTTTATTCTATTTATTCTATTTATTCTATTTATTCTATTTATTCTATTTATTCTATTTATTCTATTTATTCTATTTATTCTGCAGTTATTTTGAAGAATGAAAGGAAATTGCATGGCTTAATAAATACAAACGGATTCAACTTCATCAAATCAAAGTTAAATTACAGTACCAATCTTTTGGGTGGTCAGTGGATAGTGACGTCGAAACTTCATTGTATCTTCCAATGTCTAACAAGGTAAATTAACAGATGCTATTTTTAACATAAATTTTACTCATATTTTTAACAAAACTTTTAATAACCAATATGATTGGTTCCCCTATACTTTTCGACATTTAACCCATCTAACAATATTTAAATAGTACGGCATGAAGCTAGACACAATTTCTGGCTGGAGGTAAATTAAGAAACTTATCACTTAAAGAGGACTCCACCGTCCCCAACAATCAGTTATGAGTTACCTCTTTCATGACACAATTAATCTTTAGCAGCCTTGCACATAAAACTCTATGGGTAAATTAAGCTGTGCTGATACAGATATTTTCTCAAAGGTTTCCTCTGTTGCATAAAGAGTAAGAAAGACTTTTCCTTTTTACTTGCATTTGTAATACAGAGGGGAAAGGAAACGTGGAAAGTCACCGTGTTTCCTTATTTTTTAAAATTATTTTATTATTATTATTATTATTATTTATTTAAATGATTAGTTTTTAAAAGCCTTGGATTCGAGTACAACTAAATTCATTTAACAAACACTTGTTCAGAGTCAAAGAAGAAAAGGTATGCAAGAAGAACAAACAAATAACATTTGTTAAATGTCAAGTCAGAATAAATATGCAATATCCAAGATATCCTAGCATTCTTCCAACTAAATAGATTGTTATAGAAACAATTAAACCATGAAGCTATTCACCTTATTCAGTCAAATGGAAATGATTATTGGGCCATTCGGGGCAGATCTAAAGTCATTTCCCTTGAAACAGTGTTACAGCGATAATATGAATTGCTTCTGTACAATTTTCCCCAATGACTCAAATGATTCTATATTTTAGCATATTCCAAATTAAATATTTTGTATGAGTTTTTTCACATTCATGGAATTAACCTCAGGTAAAATTTTAATTTTGCATTAAGATCCTTTACTTTGTGATCTTTAGTTCAAAATTAAACACATTTTCACCTTTAAAGATAGTATTATAAATATGAATAAAGTGCATTCGTTTTCATGGACTATATTGGCACCAATCCCTCCCCCACCCTTTTTTCCAAAAAAATATAATAAACCCAAAAATTTGCACTTGTGTTAAAAAAGGAAATAAAAACCGATTATTATCAAACTGACATTGTCGTCATCATTGTTGTTGTTTAGTCAAGTATTAACGACGATTGATGAATGCATTTCAACAAAGCTCCATCGAGACAATTCAGATGTTCTTCTTCTTCTTCTATATCTTAAGGGCCCACGATCAATTTATTGTTTTAAAACGCAGATTTGAGACAATGATAATTTCTTCAGCAAAAAGGCGTGATGAAAGGGATAAGGTTGTGGTACTGTATCAGAATGAGTTCAGAAGCAAACATTAATTTTTTTTATAAATAGAGGGTTTGCCGTGCTCTGAGCGTAATTAGCAAAATATACATTTTTAATTATAAATATATTATATATTATATATATGTATATATAAATACAATAGAATTATATAACATATTACATTCTAAATTTTTTATAACATTAACAATGAACTCTCATTTTATGTTATGCTCCTCTAAGCTACAAAGATGCTTGTCAAAGTTTCATGTATCGCATGGCCACGTCAGAGTGCACCCCAGGTGCTAGTATAAAAGAGGGTTTATTTGAAGAAACAGGTTCAGAAACTGTTCTTTACGTACTGTCCGAGGACTTAAGGTACAATTATTTAATACCTTTGTTGACATAGCTTCACTTCATACAAAATCTTAAGTCTCTATGTATGTCTGGACCTAATGAATTCTAGACACCACTTGGTTTTTAAATGAAGTCCAGACCCACTTGTTTTTTACATAATGTTCAGATACCACTTGGTTTTTACACGATATCAAGACCCACTTGGTTTTTACATGATGATCCAAATCGTGAGTGAGTGAGGCTTCCTCATACTTAAATCCATGTCACATTGCGTGTCACTTTAATATAAAGAAAAATATGTGCGCTTATGAAAATAAACTGGTTTAACCAAGCGATGATTTCAGGAAATTAAATGACAATATTCAAATCATTGAAGAGTTATTAGCACTTTGTCCCTTATTGCTGTGATGCTTTGCCCCTTTGGTGCCTAATACAAATCCAACTCTATACACATAACTTGAAGGCATCAATTTAAACTCTTATGATCATCTCAGTTGGTGACTATTGAAAGTCGGATAAAGAATCGAGATATTCCCCCTTGCCATGAACACATGATCACAGGAGATTAAGACGAGTCAGGGCGGTACTATGTTATTTGTCTACATAGTACGTTTCCATTAAATCGTTAAAATTATATATATATATATATAATATATATATATATATATATATATTTATATATATATATATATATATATATATATATATATATATATATAAGGGAATTTTCATTTCAACTTTAAAAATGTACCGATCTGTCAGAGTTGAAGAAAATCACGAACATTCTTGAGTAAATCTTTCAATCCTAAACACGTATTTCAAATATATTTCTTGGACATCTCAACATTTTACGAAATATTTATGAATCCTTATTCTGTTAATGTTATATTCTCTTGGTGAAATAGTTTTGAAAATAATCCACTCTTGACTAAGCCTAAATCTATACATAAAAGTACAACAAGCCACTTTTGCCTAATATAAAATTTATACATAAAAAACGAATAGCATTCACATTTCAGACTTTGTTCAACGTCAATGTCTAGAGCCCTTAATGAATAATTGACCTCTTCGGGTTTGGTAAATTGATTATTTTAAAGCTTGTGTCTTTACATTAACATAGACTAATAATTTACAGGCACATTTGATTTCTAAATATATATATATATATATGTTTTTATCTTATTATCCTTCTCACTAGCTCTGACCACGTCCAAAGACGAACTGCGACTGCCTCTAAACATCTGAGAGCAGAATAACGAGTCGTGTAGCAACGTTTTTTAACGGTTTTGTCATTCTCTTTGGCAATAAGTGAATAATAAACGTGCGTAACTTTTGTTCTTCCCTGGAAAAAAATAATAAAGAGGTTGAAATGAAATGTTTCGACCCATTATTTCCAGCATCAACGAGCAGCTCTGATGCGAACCTCGTCAGGGTGAAAACAAGAGAGCAACGATCCTAAGAGATCAAATGGTGAGATCTGAACACCCATAGAAGACCAGTCGGCCAGCGACTGTTGAACGTTATCTGTCATCTTCAAACAAAAAGCCCAGAATCTTGTGTTCGTCATGCATCGTGTGCCCTGAAATCTGCGTTACTGGATAAATAATTTGCAATGTAAATTCAATGTGTCCCGTTCCCCACATACATTAGCGTACATGACCAGAACAAACACAATATATGATGTGTTATATATATATATATGTATATTTATTTATATATATACATATATTATATATATACTCTATTTTAGCCAACACGCTACAGTTAAAAATAATCAAATTTATGTTGTATACCCGATATTATTATGAAATTCCGTGACGTTGCGGAGGCATCAAGTTTACGCAGCTAGGAAATAAGTGACTTTACGTCCATGAATTTGTATCAAGCCTTTGATTAATTGTTTTCTTTGCCTTAACGTTGCTCTTTCAGTAATTTATTAACATTATATTAGTGGCCGTAGTAGAAAGAGACCGGAGAATCTCATAATAACCCTTTATGCGTCTTTAATTCTCTTCTTAGAAAAAGGAAGTAAACTCAAAGCTAGTTTTGTGAAGGACCAGTCCCGAAGTAACCTAAAGAAAAATGAGGAACTCGCTCATCCGACATTGAACGATCCTTAACTTTTAATTGATGTTACCTCAAAACTATTCTAGTTATCTATACAAGACAACATTTTATAGAAAGGAAGAAGTTAAAGAATTAATGACCACCACACCACAACCCACCCCCACCAAAAAAAAAAAAAAAAAAAAAAAAAAAAAAAAATAAGACTAAATTATTTCCTGGCATCGTTTCTGTCAGAGGACGGCTTTTGTTGAGTGACTGTCGATGAGTGATGACGTAGAAATGAGTGGGGAAAAAAAGTTCATATACACATATAAAACTTGAAAAGGGCGAACAAATTAGTTGATTGGACACATCCGCTTCTCACTACAAACGCTTTGAAACGTAACAATACAATCTTAAAAGATACATGTTGCAAGTGGAAAGTTCCAATGCACTGGAGCTAAATGAAGCAAACATTTTTTGAATAGAAAATTCGGGAATTATAGGCATACAAACATAAATACAGTCTAAAAGAAGACGTATCTGAATAATTTCAGCACATACAGCATTCAGCATCAACAGGTCAGAGACAACGTGTGTGTCAAGGATTAAGTATTCTTGATGATCACTGTTGCTCAAAAAGTGGGGGCCCTTTTAAATTCTCACATTTAAGTGATTTCAAGGCCCCAAATTAAATATTTTCATGATTCATACTAAAACTCTCATTTGAGTTATTCTTATGAATTATGATGTAAGTGTTGAAAAGGCTAAGCCATTTCCTTTTCATGCACCAGGCTTAAATTTTGGTCATGAAAAAAACAACATAGGAAAACAAAAAACAAAAAAAAAGAACAGCACAAACAAACCCACCATAATTGATTGTTTCAAGATAACTTTGGACAATACATGCTTGTACAACAGATGCATTTTAAAAATAAACATTGCTGATTAAATTACTTATCTCACAATCTTGTTAGCATCAATATACTCACACAAAACATCATTTAAAATCAAATATGGTCAATAGTTCACATTAGATATTTTAATTATATATCTGAAAGACAAATTTCTTCTTGTTTAAATTTTATGTAAACTGTCGGACAAACAAAGACAAAGTGATTGTCACATCTTGCATCATACAATGGATTCATATTGCATCATACAATGGATTCATCTTGCATCATACAATGGATTCATCTTGCATCATACAATGGATTCATCTTGCATCATACAATGGATTCATCTTGCATCATACAATGGATTCATCTTGCATCATACAATGGATTCATCTTGCATCATACAATGGATTCATCTTGCATCATACAATGGATTCGCTTGTTTAAAAGTTCTTGTCCGTTATCTTCCGCAATTTATCTCATTGATACATC
This sequence comes from Lymnaea stagnalis, assembly GCA_964033795.1. Lineage (NCBI taxonomy): Eukaryota > Metazoa > Mollusca > Gastropoda > Lymnaeidae > Lymnaea > Lymnaea stagnalis. The sequence goes on from CAXITT010000043.1 coordinate 1,046,901, forward strand.
GTTGTCGTTCTGACCGACCCACGTTTGCTTTGAGTTGTCATGCACCGATTTAAACAGGGCGAAGTCCTCCTGTGAGCTTGGTACGAACAAGTGCGCGTCGTAAATTCTGCAAGTCAAGTGTCTCTTGGATCAAAGTAGGTCGTGGTTTTATGGAAATAGACTGCGCAGAAACGTGTGGATAGATTTCTTTGGATTCCGAAATGGAGAACACTAATCTTTAATAAGTTTCTTTGCTCTGATAAAAAAAAATCCCATTTTTGCTCTTCCTTTGAATACATTAATGTGAAGTTCAATTCAAAGAATTATCGAGTTATTTTGTTAACACTCAATTATTTAGTTTGTTAACACTCAATTATTTAGTATTTAAAAGTCAACCACTGCGTACTTTGGCTATGTAGTTCCGGTAATAACAGGTGAATAAAGAAATGAAAATAAAAACTTAATTAATTAGTTTTAGCCGATTTTTGGGTAAAGAACTTATAGTTCATCTTCTGCACTTGCGCCCAGTTTCCTTTCTCTTCATAGTCTTCATTGATCAACGTGATTTTTTGCTACCAAATTTGTGTTAGCCAATATGTATATCTGTTGAAACTTGTTGCATAGCTAGGGGATGCAGACCGCATCAATCACCCTCTCAAAGGTGACACCAAATTGAAGACATGTGTTCTTGAAGCGACTGCCTATTGCCTACCTAACCCAGTAGTCCTCTAGTTAAAATTAGATTTCGTGATTTTTTTCTTGGCCAAGATGTCTCGATCAAAATTATAACTGTAAATGAAAAGGCAATCCGTCAATCACCTAATTGAAAGGAAAAATTAAATCAATTTACACATTATATAATAATTTTTTTTTTCTTATAGCTACAATATGCACTACCCTTACCCATAGCCAAACGATAAAATGGCAAAGTTTCTAAATGATCTGAACTAACTAACTTACTTAATAAAATCAGCAAACCATCGAGCCAGATCTCATAAAGTCTTCTTCAGCGCCCTACCCCGCTAACCCAACCAGGCCTTCAAACATTCCCCCAGAGGTCGTTATTCCGCCCCTGAGACAGTCACACCCACCCTTCCACTCTTTTAACAATGCGAATGAGGCGGCACCATAGAAGAAACACGTGGCTGGCCATGGTGTTGCTTGCACAGCAAACGGGCCGGACCTTCTAGGGCAGTGGTTCTTAACCTGGGTTCGATCGAACCCCAGGGGCTCGGTGAGTCAGTCTCAGGGGTTCGGCGGAGGTCCAAAAAAATCAGAAAAAAAAATCATATTCTGTTTTTCCTATTAAGAACGGTTCAGTGAATGCGCATATGAAACCGGTGGGGTTCAGTACCTCCAAAAGGTTACGAACCACTGTTCTAGGGGCTGGGGTGGATATAATTTACGTCTCTAAATCCCACCTTCGCAACCCTGGGGGACTCGTAGATGTTTAACAGACGCCCTCTAATAGCGTTTACGTTGTTTTCTGTGATGTGACTAACTCACACCACAGCTGGGAGAGAAAGAGGTTGCCTAGGAGCAATAACCTCAAAGACTGCATATTTAGGATCACGTCCCGACCTGTTTCTGCATTATTTTCGACTGAACTTAGTAGCAACCATGCAGCCGTGCTCATTCTAAAGCAGTTTCCGTGCGTTACATTTGCCTTTACGCACAGGTCCCCTACACGGTGATACTGTACCCCGGGGTAACGTTTCGGGGGGGGGGGGTTGGGGCAAACGCCTCTTTACCGACATGTCACTTTGGGGACGCACATGCTGAGGAGCCCCGGGGGTGGGGGTAGGGATAAATGATCTGAAAGAAGAATGCATCGCCTTACATTGATAAGGGACGCTACAAAGAAACACACACACACACAAACACACAAAAGCACACATACACACACAACACACATTGGCATGAAATAGAGACCCACACAAAAAAACACACACATAAAGAATTATATTTTCTAGAAAATAGCTGAACACGAGCGCCCTCACAATAACTATGACAAAAGAACTTTTTTTGAGGTAGCCACATTTGTAAAGACGTTGCAGAGCCAGGTGTCGAGTTTCTTTCTAAAGGTTTTTGTCGTGCACGATACATTGTGTTCTTGAGGTCGATCTTTTTTTAAATTTGTTATTGTAAAATATCGTCGTTTACTTTTTAAACTTAATTTAGGACGCTAAAAGGGCAAATCGTGAACGGACGCGTACGGACCCATTATTCAGCTGACGATGTTTATCAAGGAAAACTCAATTAATTAGTGAACATCAACCCATAATGGCCCACTGTCCATTAACAACGACGTTTTAAAATGAGTATTGTTGCAGACCCTCTTAAGTCTTAACTAGTCATAAGATTCAAGTCTGATATGCAAGGGGTCCGGCGCATTTTTGATGATTTGCATATTGCCTTACAACTAGAGTACCCCGTTTAGCAGCATGTTTAGTTATTAATTTGGAATAAATATCATATTTTATATACCCATAACATACCATACGCATAAAGCTTTTTTTTTGTGTGTTCTATATTGTTTAACTGAATTAGAAAAACGACCTACTTTCTCCAAAATTTAATAATATGAACAAATATCCAATCATGTCAATAACGCAGAAGGACGTCATTCCGCTTTCCAATCTGGCGACTGGTTTATCAAGAACCCTTGGAGCTTTTTTTTTTTTTTTTTTTTTTTTTTTTTTTTTTTTTTTTTTTTTTTTTTTTTTTTGTTTTTTTTTGAGAGTCACTTCATTTATTTAATTACCATTTGCTAAAAAGCTAAACTTTGATAAGAACCATTTCAGGAATCAATTTGGCCTTGTAAAAAAAAAAAAATTACCATCCTTAGATTTTCCTTATTTTTTTTTTTTTTTTTTTTTTTTTTTTGTTGTTTTTTTTTGGGATGTACTTTATTTATTTAATTTGCATTTGCTAAAAAGCTAAACTTTGATAAGAACCATTTCAGGAAACAATTTGGCCTTGTAAAAAAAAAAAAATTACCATCCTTAGATTCTCCTTTTCTATTACTTTTTGTTTTGTTTAGATGTTAAGAATTCTTTCAGGTTAACATCAATTAAAACTTTAAGGGTTCTTTAATAACGAATAGATACGTTCTTCGTTTTCATGTAGGTTAATCTGGCTCTGCCCCTGTACAACCAGTTTTGCAATGCACTACACAAATGTTAAGACTTATTATGATAAAAACCAAAACATCTTTCTTCTACGACAAAGAACCTAATATTTTTTTTTAAATTTAGGAAGCTAACAATAGTTTAAATTTTAATACATTTTTGAGTTGGTGCGGATTTAGCGAAAATAAACATTTGTTCAAATGGATACATGAACAGTCGTATAATCAAAACGCATGAACATGATGTGTCTGCAGGTTCATGACATTCACCGATAGTATTGATATACTACATGCATTTGATTATTTATGACAGTGGCTTGCAGGCTAATTATTATGTAAAAATGTGTATTTATGAATAAACCATCCTCAACTGGGGTCGGTCTTGCCACGTAGGTAGGGAATGGGACATAATGAATTTTCGTAGGAAATTATGCACATCTAGCAACACATGATTCAAGTAACGTATTATTGACGCGCAAGTGTCTGGAATTTGTGTTTCAAGATCACAGAGAATTGCTCAATAGCTTCGGGCCCACTGGGTGTCCTTTGATGCTGAGATCTCAACTCTTGTTTCTTTTTTAAAAAAAGTGTTGGACTGCAATAAAGCTTTAAAATATATTAATAAGACACGAACAAATTGTGTCAATAGAACAATATGAGTTAGCTTTAATAATAATTGTACAATATACAGAATTAAACGTTTCGGCACATGCCTTCATCAGTACAAACAAACACAACACATTTAAATAAGTATAAATTAAATTTACATAATGTCAATATATATATCCTACCTAAAACAGAAAAAATACTTCCTTTCTACATCTCTTTACTTTGTTTTTGTCAGGTTTAAGCGCCCTCTCCTATATTTTTTCTGTTTTAGGTAGGATATATATATTGACATTATGTAAATTTAATTTATACTTATTTAAATGTGTTGTGTTTGTTTGTACTGATGAAGGCATGTGCCGAAACGTTTAATTCTGTATAATGTACAATTATTATTAAAGCTAACTCATATTGTTCTATTGACACAATTTGTTCGTGTCTTATTAATAT
>CAXITT010000043.1:1052053-1088955 GCA_964033795.1 Lymnaea stagnalis
ATATATATATATATATATAATATATATATATTATATATATATATATATATCAGTCATGAGTATATAGATTTTTAGTGAGCATATCTGGCGTGAGATTAATAATTGCCTAGCTATTGCTATCTAGTTTGTAATGGTGACTTTTTTGGCTTGAAGCGATATCGGTAGATAGTATTGTTAGTGTGTGTATTCGGTGTGCAGATTATTTGTGCAGCTTTTGCTATGTAGTTGGAATGGCTCACATTGTTGGCTATGAAGCAAGTCGAAATGCTAATGAATAATCTAAATAAACAGAACACTAATTTAACATAGCATGAATTGTTTTGAGAAAAAAAATTAAATAATGCCCAACATGACGAAATCAAAGCTTTTTTACCAGAAGAGACATTTCTGCTGTTTTCCTCGCTGCAGTTGGTACATCCAAAATGCGTAATTTTACAATACATATCCAGCCAGACAAGACTCTGTGACCCAAAGCACTACTGTTTGCTATTCCAATAATATATTCAAGGTGGACCACAGACCTAAACAAAGCTGTTGGTAAAGGAAAAGTTTCCCAGCATCAATGGAATGCCTACCATTTTGTCATTCCTGATGGAAGTCTTTACCTGTTCCTCAACGCATGAAAATGCTGACTTATCAATTTACGATAGCACCTATTCCAAGACCTAGGTATCACATTCAAATTCGTTTTAAAATAATCAAAACACGGTAAGAGCTGAAGATTATGATGTCCTTCTCCCATTTCTGAACAACCAAAATTTTAAGGACTTTAACATATTGCCTGGAAAGAAAGTAGTTATTTTGTCAACTTTTAACTTTAAAAAAAGAATTTAAAAAAAAATGTTATACGTAAGTAAATAAAAAAAAAAGTATTTATCTAAGTTTTAACAACAAAACAAATACATTAAACAAAGAACACAGAATAGTGCGGAATTTGTATTTATAAAAGAGATTATTAATTAACATTACATATTGTGGGTAAAACAAAATTTAGCAATAAAGATTATAACCTATAAGTACAATAATTGTAGAATGCGGACAAGTGCTCTCCAATGGATATTTTGTGGGTAGGAGCATATGTAGCCACGACGTAACACTCATTCTTTATTGATCCCTGTCGTGTGAATAACGTTAAAGGGGACAGTTAAAAGAGGAAAGTTTGAAGAGGACAGTTGGAAAAAGACTGTTGGATGAGGACAATTGGAAAAAGACAGTTTGAAGAAGACAGTTAAAAGAAACAGATGGTAGAAGACAGGGAGAAGAAGACACTTGAAAGGTGACAGTTGGAAGGAGTACGTCGGGAAAAGCCAGTTGGAAGAAGCCAGTTGAAAGAAGCCAGTTGAAAGAAGCCAGTTAGAAGGAGACAGGTGGAAGAAGCCACTGAGAAGACGCCAAGTGGTAGAAGACAGTTGGAAGAAGACCTTTGGAAGAGACAGTTGGAAGAAGCCAGATGGAAGGAGACAGAAAAAGACAGTTGGAAGACGCCAGTTGGAAGAAGGCATCTGGAAGAAGCCAGATGGAAGAAGACAGAAAAAGACATTTGGACGAAGCCAGTTGGAAGAAGACAGTTGGAAGAAGCCGGATGGAAGGAGACAGAAAAGACATTTGGAAGAAGCCAGTCGGAAGAAGGCAGTTGGAAGAAGCCAGTTGGAAGGAGACAGAAAAGAACATTTGGAAGAAGCCAGTTGGAAGAAGCTAGTTGGAAGAAGGCAGTTGGAAGAAGCCAGATGGAAGGAGACAGAAAAAGATGGTTGGAAGTAGACGATTGGAAGAGACGTTTGGTAGAAGCTAGATGGAAGAAGCCAGTTGGAAGAAGCTTGTTGGAAGAAGCCAGTTAAAAAGAAAGAATCAGTATGCAGGAGACAGAAGAAGAAAATTGGAAGATACGTTTGGAAGAAGACAGTTGGAAGAGACAGTTGGAAGAAGCAAGTTGGAAGAAGCCACTTAGAAGAAACCAGTATTAAGAAGCTTATTGGAAGAAGCCAGACGATTTTAATAATTTTTAAAGAATTGTATAAGTTATGGAAACAAAATTAAAGGCAAAAATTATGATCTAAGATTTATATAATAACCACATTGATCGTGAAAACCCAAAAATCTGTTGTTTTTTGTGCATTCTTTAGTGCGTTGTTAATATTACGAAATAAAATTACAATAAATTTGATCTCAATAAAAAAGCAAATGACGTCATAGCTCGTATTGCCCATTTTAGTCACAAATCTAATTTTCTTTGATTTAATAATCGCGCGAGATAAAACTGATAATGTATTTTCTCTTCTTATAGGGGAAATAATAAATATAATTAATTGCTTTATTAAAGTGTTAATAAAACACAAACAAAATTTTGCTTTGTATTGTTAACATTTAATAGTTTCTTGCTTTTTTAAAATTTAAATAATATTCTTTTATTAATTAAAATTTATAAAATAAAACTATTTAATATAATTTACGTATAAGAAAATGCCGTTGAAGTCAATCAGTGCAGCGAAAAAGCATAGCCAAATAGTGTTCACTTATCTCTTATGCGAAAAAGTGCAAACCATATGAAGTGCAAAAATATGTGTGGTACTGCGTGTGACATAATGATTTAATTAGTGATCATTTAGGTTCGGTAATCTAAGGTCAGGTTTAGAGGGGGAAAAATTGTAGTTCCAGTGCGAAAAAAGCGGCAGGGTAGGCTTATAATAGATAGCAGAAAAAATACTTTTTTAAAACTTGTAATGCTGTTAGAAACATGAACATCATTACACATATACTTCTCTTTTAAATTACAGAACTGTGATGAGTTTTCGCAATAGCACGTAGAAATTATCGCAAAGCACAATAATTATTATCTCGATAACTTCGGGTGATATTTTCTAGTTATTAATAACACAACCCCCCCCCCACTCTCAATTTCGCATGTCAAGCTAGGTGATCTTTCACCCATAGACTTCAGCCTTCTTTTTGGGATACTCTCTGCAACTTTTCGGCAGTCGTTCAAAAGTCACACTATGATAAAAAAAAAAAAAAAAGAAAGAAATTTAGAAAATAATTTGGCGTTAAAAAAACAAAAGAATTCCATGACATCCTTAATGTTTCCTATTGATACCTTTTGTTTTGTTTATATGTTTGGAGTTCTTTTGATATCACATCAATTAGAACATTAAGAGTTCTTTAAAATCGAATAGTCACGTTCCTCATTTTCTTTTAGGTTAGTCTGCCTTTTCCCCTTACAACAACTAGTTACGCCTTTGCACCACATTTTCTCATGTCTAGAATGATATCTTCTTCTTTATTTTGAGGGCCCACGAACAATGAATTGCTATAAATATATAAATGGTTATTATTATATGCTAAATCTCGTTCTACTTCAACCAGAAACCTAATTTTAAAAGAAAAAGACACCGACAAAAGATTATGTGTATATAACCCATTTTGAATCGGGATCCAAAATGGGGTCAGGATCTCATTGGAATCAGTTTCCCAATCGGGATCGTGATCTCAATCCAATGGGAAATGGATCTCATTGTAAAATGATATCCTACTTGGAAATGGGATCCCATCGGGGAACGAAAGATTTACAAAAGTTATTTTAAATGTGGTTATAAAGGAGACAAATTCATTCTTTTTTTTTTGTTTTACTGTAAGTTTTTTTTAAATTAATTTTTTATTTGGCGCTTAATTCTAATGTTCATTAAAAGACTGTAGATGTTTTTGTTTTCCTGAATGCAATCCCGTGCAAAGCCGGGTATATTGACTAGTATATATTTAAGCGATAAAAAACAATATCTATACTAATTTTGATTTGGCCACTTAGGCCTATGTAGATTGGGAATGGGACAGATGAAAATTTCATAGGCAATAAATCATCCAGTAACAAGTAACACACGATCCAAGTGAATTATTATTACCCAGCAAGAGACTGGAATGTTTGTTTCAAGATCACAGATATATTCTCAATGGCCTCGAGCCACACTGGTTTTTCCTTTGACGATCAGATCTCAGCTTTTGTTCTTTCAAGAATGCCTCACTTTTGTCTTTACCATGGTTGGTCCGCGTCATTGCTCGCTGGTGCAGGAAATTGAATCAGTTTGTCTAAACATGTCCTTTAAACGATGTTTTTTGTATGCCTTTGAAATACAAAAGTTCCACACATGTATTATTCACTGATTACAAAGGGAATGGACGAAACTTTAAAAAAATAATTAAAGTAACTAAAAAGTCTCTTTCTTCTGCTCTCATATATTTGGAGATGGTTGCAATTTGTCTTTGGGAGTGGACTAAGGTAGTTAGAGAGCTAATAATGAAAGAAAAATGTTTTGGAATAAAAATTTTGTGAAACTGGATGGTGCATTTACGTTTATATAATCATGTTTAAAAAAAATCAATTTACAAAATCAAACAGGTCAATGCTCCTTAAAGAATTTAGACATATAAATTCGAAAATTTAGAAGCTGTACGTTTTATGTATTACGCTTACCAGGAGCAGCTTTTTTGTATTTATATATAGAGAGATAAATACTATAGTGATTTTAGTTTTTTATGTATAACATTAGGTTTGTGCGCCCCTTTTCTCTATTCTTATGTCTAGATATAGAGTTAGGAAATATCGTTTCTTGTATTTTAAGTGTAGATTTAGGTTAAGCCATGAGTGGATTGATTTTTCTTAAATTATTTAGGAACACTTATGTGGGCAACTGTCACATAACTGATATTTAGGTATCAATTTTTTTTCGTAAAATAATGTATTGTTTTGTTAAATAGAGATAACAGGAAGTGAAGGAATTATGGTATACAGAGTAACGGTCATAAAGTGTTGTTCTGCAGGTATTCATATATTTGGCACTGGCCATGTTCCTTCTAGTTATTAATAGCATCTTAATGCTCATTTTGTGAAACAGAAGAATTTGTACGAAGGATTATATTTGACTCTGATCCACAGAGATATTGTTTTATTGCGTGTCCGTTCATCAGTCAATACAAGTCGTGATGCTAATTTCTCTGGTACTTATTTGGATGACCATGGTGGACGTATGGAAATGTGGATGCACAGGATAGTATAAGTGATAATTACAACCCTACAAGTAACAACATCATAACACATACAACTGTGTTTATGGTACGTTACAGCGACGCTTCAGTTAGATAAGATGACGGATCCGCCTACGGGACTCTATCTCCGGGTTTTGAATTGAGAGTTGCCTTCTCTTAGATGAGTTGCCATCCACGGGTTAACGAGGACCATTCCCCCCCGGGGCTTGACTGGACTTTGGTGGGGCTTGAACTCCAGATTTGCTCAGTTTAGAGCACTCGGCCACCTAACCGTTCTACATTTTTGAGTTGTTTTGATGTATTGAGGGGAAGATTTTTGAGTTGTTTTGATGTATTGAGGGGAAGATTTTTGAGTTGTTTTGATGTATTGAGGGGAAGATTTTTGAGTTGTTTTGATGTATTGAGGGGAAGATTTTTGAGTTGTTTTGATGTATTGAGGGGAAGATTTTTGAGTTGTTTTGATGTATTGAGGGGAAGATTTTTGAGTTGTTTTGATGTATTGAGGGGAAGATTTTTGAGTTGTTTTGATGTATTGAGGGGAAGATTTTTTAGTTGTTTTGATGTATTGAGGGGAAGATTTTTGAGTCATGCGCAAAGCAAAGGAAGATATAATCGAGAATGAAGGGGGGGGGGTATTAAAATGAGTGTGAAGCAACCATTTTTGTTAGAATAAACGTGGGAATTTAGTAGGGGGCCATGCTTCTAACCATTATTGTATTTAAAGGCGCCAACTTTTGAATATTACATTTTTTTTATTTTTATTTAGTATGTTATTTATATCACAATAAAAGAGTGGTGTGGAAAAAACCCGAATTCCTATTTTCATTGAGAGCGTGTGTGATGGATGGAGTCCACAAATACTCAGATGGACATATGGTGCGAAATAAATCGAAAGAGTAATTTTAATAGTAATATACAAAAAATCTATTGGTAGTCACCGTTGTAATAGTCTAACGTGGTTTATCTCTAGCAATAGCCTTACGTAGAGCATGTACAGCTTCAACTCTATAAGTCTCTAGAAATCTCCCTAAAAGAACGTGGCCCAAGATTTTGAGAGAGCCAATATCACTTGGGTTAATAAAGGGCTATATTAAAAAAAAAAAATCGACAATTTCAGAAGAAGTTACTAAATATTCTCTACACTGTTGCTTTCAAGAAAAAATAAATAAAATTATTTATTTTTCATCTTTAAGAAACTCATTCATAGGAAAGAGCACAATGAAAGCTGGTCTTTTGCTTGGTGTACTTTTGCGTAAGTATTTTTTTAAAATCAAATTCAAAAAAGAAAAGAAGATATTTTTACTTCTACAATTCCAAAATGAATATTTTGCATTTAATTTAATACATACAAATAAACATATGTCTACAACCTCGAAGATATTATCTTTAAAAAACTTTATTCTTATTAAACAATGCATTACCAAACACAAAAAAGATAGTAATTTAACATTTAATTTTATAACAATGATTTTGACTGCAACTGTTTTCTAGATTTGCTCGTGAGCAAAAGATGAGTTAATTTATAACCTATACACATTTCAAAATTTAAATTAAAATTATTCTAAATTGTACATTATGCATTTAAATCTATTTAAAGTTTAATAAATACTTTTTTTTCCCAATTTTCCTTTGAAGGGTGTACCTTTGCTCTACTTACCTTTGCTGTATGCATTTATACTTTATTTTTCTTTGTAGAATGTATTTATACTCTTATTTTCCTTTTGCAGGTATGGCTATAATCAAGACAACCTTGCATCTTTTAGCAATCAAAAAGTACAACTTCATCAAATCTAAGTTACTCTACAGGACTAATTCACTTGGTGGTCAATGGACAGTTGTTTCCAAAACACGATGTCTTTCTAAGTGCTTAGAGACGTAGGTATTTTGTTTTAATTGATTGATTTAAAAATAAATAATTAAATGAAACTATTTAAAAAAAATATTATTGAAATAAAATAAACTCGGTGTTTCTAAAAGCTATTCAATGAAATGAAAAATATATTTTTATAACATGTGATTTGTGGGTTTGGTAGTGAGTGTGAGTGTTTGTGTGTGTGTGTGGGAGGGCGTCGTTTGCGCACAATCACTGTAAATCTAAAACATGAAATTAAAAAAAAATAATATTGTTTTAGTCCTAATTACTTTATTTTCAAAACTTTTTTTATGTTCACAATTGAAATAAATTTTAGCTCTTAGTAAAAATAAAAATCATTTACTAATATATAGAAAAAACATTTCATCTTTCATGTCTAATAACACTGGTCAACATTGAAATCATTACTGACTTAAAAAGGCCATAATCTTCATTATCTTGCTGTGCTCAGCACGAATATATCCAGTAGAACTGCAACTATATCCTCAAAATTCAAAGAATGATATAATATTGCAACAAGAGTCTAACACTGGAATCTGCTAACGGAAGATGTCGCAATTACTTTATATCAGAAAGGAAAGTATTCTGTTTCAATATTGAGCCGACATGAATGCCTTCAAAGTTATTCATGGCTACAATAATGAAGACTATTTATAGACTCTTCGAAACGGAGTCTTTAGTCTTTGCTTTTATACTTTTGAAAATGTCCTCCATCTCTTCCAAAAGCGCATTCTGCGCACATAAAATTGAGCCCCACGATGACTTAAAGCAGCTACTGAATTCCATTGAGCATAACAAGCACCGCTGGCAGCTTTGTCGTGATGTGATGTAGTTGCCTTTTTAAGGAAACTGCAGCAGAGATACAATAAAATGCACGTGTTTCTAATTGAAGTGGGATAGCCGAGCAAGAGAATTGCACTACTTGCGGAAGGCATGGACTCGCAGACGAAATGTAGCAGTATAAGAGAAGAATATCCAGCATCCAGCTCTTTTCGAGGATTACAAAATTCCAGCTACCACGCCGTCACATCAAAGTAGGCTTGATAAAGAACATGTTAAAAGCCGTAAACTGGACTTCACCAGTTGTACGATACCCGTATGAAAAATTCCCTCGACCCAGCGAAGCAAAGGTTAAAGGGGGAGTTGAGTCGTTTTTTTTTAGGTACTTAGATTCGAGAGTTTTTCAATGATGACCCATTCCATAACTTGCTGCAGGGTGATGTAAAACAATCATAGCATAGAATGCTTTTTCTTAAGGGTTTTCAAACTTTCATGGGAATGTTAGGGCAGCAAAGTAACAGAAAATAGTCGAAGACATGCTGATATAGTATTATAAACTTCGCAGCAATATGTCTCTAGAGTTCCACATCCGTCATCGCCATCTGGATTTCTTCTCGGAAAACTGTGGTATTGTAAGTGGTGAACATGGTGATAATTTTCTTCAAGATATCGCAAAAATGGGACGAATATACCAGGAAAATGGTTAAATTTATACATTTAGCGGTGGCTGACTACTAGTGGACACAATCCAGAGCAGCTGTACAAGAGTATGTCGAAGAAATCTAAGACGTAGTCTATGAACTTACTTTTTAAAGGTATTAATTGTAGGCATATTACTATTGGCATTCATTCCATACAGTAAACATTGATTTATTGGAGATTACAACAAAAAAGAAACGAGAAAATGTGTTGCAATTTGATTGGCATATTCATGTTGAGCACATAAAAATTGATGAGAAATGGCTAATTTTTTTAGTAACTTGACTTTTGTAAACATTTGTTGACCAGTGTATTTGTTATATCCCTCAATGATTTCAAATTGCTATGTAAATTTAGTGTAGTTGTAGTATCTGCATTGCAGTAATCTTGCAAACACTTTGATTTTTTAAATTTAGTATAACACGGTACCTTAATAAGGAGAAAATCGTTGTAATTTTTGTCGTGGTCTTCATGTTTAATTTATAACTGTCAAAATGTAACTCATGGCGCCTTGCTATTCCAAGGTTCGCTTTGAGCATTATGTTTATTTTATTTGGTTACATATTACTTCAAGTTACGGAGATGCCTGTCAAAGCTTCATGTACAACACAGCTACACTCCAATGTACTCCAGGAGCTATTTTGCGTGACGGCTTATTTAATGCAACCAGTGCAGCAGAGGTTCTCTACGTACTGTACCCAGACTTCAGGTGAAGTTGATTTTATTTAATTTATTAAAGTAGTTCGAACTAAACATATTTTTAATCCGTTTCAAAATTGTATCCATCCTTTCTTGTGGCGCTAAAGTCCGTGTAAGGCTTTGGCCGGCCTCATTACTTCCTTCCACTTAGACCTTACTAATGCTTTTTTTTTCCTTGTTTGGATTCCCAGCTGCTGTATTTTCCCCACATCATCTATCGATCTAAGCATAGGTCTGCCTTAGAGCCGTTTTACTCCGGGGTTTAGATGATGTACCCTCTTCATTTCTCTTTCATTTTCCAATCTCTTTAACGGTTTTGCCCAGCGTAACCTGTCCGTTTATTTCCGCTACTAGTTTGGGATCATGATAAAGTCTATATATTTCCTGGTTGTTTGGTATTCTTCATCCATATTCATCCTATCTTGGTCCGTATATTCTCAAGAGAACTTTTCTCTAATATGTGTTTAATAACACATTTATTTCGCAAACGCCTTCTGGGGTGATGCTATCTACCATATTTTTTCAGTTAATGTATATTGGCTTGTGTTGCTTATGGTTGAAATGGGATGAAAGACTTTGACTGGGTATGCTCGTATGTAGTTTTTTTTAATTTTTGCGTCTGTTTTTAAATGTACATTTTAGATTGTTTTTTAATTTCTCTTTTGAATATGGTTGACTTTGTACCGCGCTTCGAGCTTTTGGGGATGAAGAGTGTTTTTCAAATAAACCTTATTATTATTATTAATAATAATTGTTCTGCCATTTTTTTAGGGTCCTAATTTCACTGCGTATGTTACAACTGTTAAACGAATTGAATGATGGTCATATAATAAAAAAAATACACTATAAAATAAAAATGTATCTATTTGATATGATCTTAAAGTGTAGAGAGGTTCCTTCGAATTTGAAATAAATGAATGCAAAAAAAGAGGACTAAAGGATTTTAAAAGCATATAAGTTTACTTCAACTCATAGGTCAGGTCGATCTAAATGAGTCATCTTTTATGTCAAAAACCGTTTATAAATATAGAAAACCCAACACTGCGCTAACTTTAAACGTGTTTTAACGTGTTAAGTCTCTAGGAGCGTTAGGTCAATGCCGTGTACAAAATGCGCACGTTCTTTTATGTTTCTTTATTAAATGTTCACGCTAGACACAAAGTGCAAACAAAGTAATATACCCACATTTTCAGGTGACTTTGTTTCCTTACTGTATTTTTATAATTAATAAGATATTAATATCTGCAAAACATAAAAAACTACGTTTAAACTTTGAAACATTTGCATCCAAACAAAATGAGTACAAATTAAAAAAAAAAAACTCGTCTAAAATAGTAAGTGTTTGCTCTATTTGAATTTCGCAATCCCATTCAAATAATATCTTGTTCTAAAACAAAATTATAAAAAAGTTATATCTATATATATTTGTTAAATTTTACTACATGTTTGTTTCCCTTTACAAACGTTCACTTTTTAAAATGTAGTCCCTTTTTTAATTTTTCAAATGTAGTTACTTTGTAAAGGGTCCCTTTCATCAGTGGGCATACTGATTAGCTGTTAAAATAAATTAGATCTTGTTTTCAAAAAATGTAACCTTTTAACTTAACTTTAAAAAATATCCTACAGTTAATTCAAAACTATTAATGTAAAAAATTTAAGACTTCAGCATTGCTAAAACACAGTACTTTTCTATGACAGAATGCAACGCTATCTGTCGACAAGTATCTGTGCAGTATTTTTCAAAGACCACAAGACCTACTCTGACGCCAGAGATATCTGCAGAGTCTACGACGCGCACCTGTTTGTCCCGAGATCGGCTGAAAGCTACGCCTTGTTTAAATCAATGATCGACCTCTCGCAACATACATGGGTCGGCCTCAATGACGTAGATGTTACATGGAAGTACGTGGCGGAAGATGATGGGCAAGAAATGGACATTAGTAGCATTCAAAGTTTGTTTGCGCCAGGTCAGCCCAGCCACGGGCCGCAACAAAGCTGCGTCACGACCTTTCTCAACCCCGCACGTCAGCTGGATGATGAAGAATGTTACAATACCTATCAATTTGTTTGTCAGACAGAGTTCTCTAAATGTTAAACAAATAAGACATGGGCTGCTGAAGTATATATATTTCAAATTCCAAAAGAACCCCTGTTAACACATTCAGCTAACATTCAAATTTAAAAAAAAAAAAAAAATTAGGCGTTTTACATGTATTTACTTTATAGCATTAACAATTCGTTCTTTGAATTATGCTTTTAGTAAGGTTTAATTATTGCATTAAAACAACGAGTATGTCAAACTGGTCGGTTTGAGTAACATTTAAATAGTCTGACGAAAACATTTCATTTCATTACTGTAAATATGACTTACGAAATAAAACGAGAACAGATTAAACGAAAAAAAAAGGTAGATCGGAGATTGCAACTTTTTTAACAAAACGAAGTTTTCAATAGAACAATAGAACAATTGCATTTTATTGTGATCATATTTTTAATAAATAGAAATTATTAAAAATAACATAACAGTATTTTTTTCTGTTCTCTGGTAATAGCCTTTGTCTACACTTGTAATGAAGTAAACAATTATAGTGAACTTGTATGTTTCTAAGATTTTTTCTTGTCTTTTGCGTGCATGTTTTGATGTGGAGAGTGTTTGTGGCGTTGGTGCTATGTGTTTTCAACAAAATTTTGTGTCATATTAGGGTATGGGAAATGACGTTTTTGGTCGTATTAGTTCGGCAGTGGTAGTTGAGCTGCAGAAAGAAAGCGGATGAAAGAAGACTCGCTGTTCTTTTCCATTAAGCACCACATGTGATATAGATAATGGGTTTGTTGAAAATAACCTATAGATGTAACGTATCTATTCAACTACTTATCTCCTAATAGTAGTTCGTAACAAAGGTAATTCGTTGTGTTGGTATAAAGCACCGACATAAGGAGACCATTAGATAAGAAATGAAACAAAAACTTTGTTGCTGGGAAATAACATTATGATGATTTCAAAATATATGCGCTACTAAGAAAGACAAAGGATTTAACAGCTAGAGATATGTTCTACTAAGAAAGACAAAAGATTTAACAGCTAGAGATATGTTCTTATAAGAAAGACAAATGATTTAACAGCTAGAGATATGTTCTATTTTCTTTCCTCCTCCATCCTCCCCTCCCTGGGGCGCTACAATCCATGTAGGGCTTTTGCTTGCCTCACCACTTCCTTCCACCCATACCTAACTAATGCATTTCTTTTCCATGCTGGGACTTTCAGCTGCTGTAGATCTTTTTCCACGCCATCTATCCACCTAAGCCAAGGTCTGCCTTTGAGCCTTTTTCCTCTGGGGTATTGGTGATGCACCCTCTTCGTTCCTCAGTCATTCGGCATTCTCTCTAGGTGTCCTGCCCAGCTTAGCCTGCCTCTTTTTATTTTTGCTACTATCGTGGGATCCTGATATAGACTGTATAATTCATGGTTGGTTCGCATTCTCTATCCATATTCACCCTTTGTTGGCCCATATATTTTCCTGAGAACTTTCCTCTCCCTTGTGTTTAATAGGTTGTCTGCTGTTTTTTGTTAGGGTCCACGTTTCACTTGCATATGTTACAACTGGTCTGATGACAGTTTTATACATAGCTTTCTTTGTTTCTCTTGTTATGTTTTTACTTTTGAGTATTTTCTGACTACTGACGTATGCCCTGTTTCCGGCTGATATTCTTTCTTTTATTTCTGTTAGTAATTCGTTTCTTTCATTTAACAAGGTTTCTAGGTATTTGAATTGATTTACTTTTTCAAAAGTCTGGTTTCTGTTTTCAATTGCTTCATCTGTTTGTTCTTCTCTTATCATGGTCATGTATTTTGTTTTTTGGTTGCTAACTTCCAGCCCTTCTTGTAGAGATGCGTCTTCTAATTCAATAAAGGATTTGGATATGTCTTTAATACTTTTCCCTAGAAGTGCTATGTCATCAGCGTATGCAAGATACTGAAGCGGTTGGTTAAAAATGATGCAATCTTTAAGAACAAACTAAACGATCTTTAAAAACAAATAAAGCGATCTTTAAAAACAAATAAAGCGATCTTTAAGAACAAATTAAGCGATCTTTAAGAATAAACTAAACAATATTTAACAACAATCTAAGCGACATTTAAGAAAAAACTAAACGATTTTTATAACAAACTAAGCGATCTTTAGTAACAAACTAAACGATTTTTAAGACCGAACCAAATGATCTTTAAGAACAAAACAAATTATCTTTAATAGTAAGCCAAATCATTTATAAAATAAACTAAGATATCTTTAACAGAAAACTAAATATTTTTTAGGAACAATCTAAAAGATCTTTAAGAACAAACAAGTTCATCTTAAGGAACAAAATCAATTATCTTTAAGAACGAACTAAGCGATCTTTATGAAAAAAACTAGCGATCTTCAACAACAAAATAAGCGATCTTTAAGAAAAAACTAAAAAACCCTATAAAACAAACTAAATGATCTTTAAGAGCACACTGAATGATCTTTAAGAACATCTAAACGATATTTAAGAACAAAATCAATGATCTCTAAGAACAACTTAAGCAATCTTTATGAACAAACTAAGCGATCTTTAAGAAAAAACTTTGCTATCTTTTTTGAACAAACTAAATGATCCTTAAGAACAAACTAAAAGATCTTTCAACAAAAAACTAAGCAATCTTTATGAAAAAACTAAGTGATCTTTAAAAACAAATAAAGTGATCATTAATAAAAAACTGGACGATCTTTAACAACAAACTAAGCAATCTTTAAGAACAAATTAATCGATCTTTCAGATTAAACTAAGCGATCTTTTAGAAAAAAATAAGCCTTCTTTATGAACAAACTAACCGATCATTAACAACAAACTAAACGATCTTTAAGAACAAACTAAACGATCTTTAAGAACAAACTAAATCATTTTAAGAACAAACTAAGCGAAATATGGGATGCGCCTGGAAGGAACTGGAAAGGAAAGCACGGGGCCGTGATGACTGGAAAAATCCTGTGGACGGCCTATGCCCCAGACGGTGTAAAAATATATAAGAAGAAGAACCAGAAGAGAAACTAATTTTTTTTGGGTATAAAATTCTTTATAACATGTATTATAGAACAATGGAGGGTTGAGAAAAAACATGCATACAAGTAAAGCACTGTATAAAAATCCCAATTATTGCTTCTCCATCTCCGAGACTCGAAATCGCTTATTGTTTCACGCCGCTGAACTATATTAATATTCTAAAGACCCAGTCGCTTCGATGCAAAGAACTAATTAAACGGTAATATTGCTTTCTGTATACCGGTTCGCATGCATGGATAACGTTGTGTTGTTTCGTTGAATGTCTAGTTAAATAGCGTGCCGTATTTCCTCGTCAAAATAAACACGTGCAATATGGCAAGTTAAATATTAAATAGTATAACGAATATATTGTCATTTTAAAACAGGTTTTAAACAAATAGTGTCAGGTGCCTGTAACGGATTACAATTAGTGGAATACATTAAAAAATCACTATGTTCGATATATTTGATGATCCTTATCGATAAGGCTTAGCTTGTTATAGACTTACAGAAGTCGATTATTAATATCTTACTGGCTGCACCTGTTTATAAGCCGGTATCGGTATTTTGTATTCATTTATTTATGTTTTGCAACTTCACAAATTTAAAGACTTTAATAATAATGGTTCTTGTCCAGTCTTAAACATACGAAATCTATTTTCAAATTATATTTCATTATAATAGGATTATTTTTAAAGTAGAGATAGGTGTTAAGATAATAATAAATTGTATGATGGCATTATGCTTTAAAAACTGTTTTTATTGGCATAATTATAAATGTACTCGATTCCATGAATGTTGAGTTATATAAATTTGCAACTTTGAAAAAATTAGGACATAGTTTTTTTTAAAAATTATTTCAGATTGTAAAGGGCGCATACAAATAGTGCACATTTCATTCATTCGAAAGCGTTTGTGTTTTCTTCAAATATGCTACTTTTGCAATAACGTTTCCTGTATAACAGAGGTTTAAAAAATAATTGGTAAAGATTTATTAAATTCCCAACTTCTTTTATCCTTTTAATATTAGGAAAAAATATCTCAACCATTTGCATGGATTTTTAAAAACTAATATCTTTATCTAGATGTTAATCTTTCAAAAAGCTAAACAAAAATAAAAAAAATAAAAAAATATTTTTTGCAAACTACTATTTAGATTATCATGTCAATTTAAAAATTCCATTTTGGTGCCCCCGTTAGACTGACGCCCCGTATGTCCTATTCTACCACCCCTTGGCTATGCCTCTGGCCACTGCCCACTGGCAACTGGTATTTTTTCCTCCCCCCTAAAAATTTGAAGTGCTACATCCACCTGGGGAAAATGTCTGAAAGAGACACTGGTTATAGCCAATTGATTTACCAGAGGTTTTGTCCTGTAGATTAAATTTGGATTTGATGAAACTGAAATCTTACATAGCTAAATTGTAGTCCAATGTTGTGTTTAGAAACCTGGAATTAATTTAATTGTTAATCGTGAAATCAAAGTAGCTCTTTTATATAGCTCTTTTATATAGCTCTTTTATATAGCTCTTTTAAATAGCTCTTTTTAAAAAAAAAGTGACTTAAATAAACTATTTTATGATCGAAGTTGCTATTCGCATCCGGGTACCAGAAGTGTGAGGTTGGAATTTAAAAAAAAAATAGCGGCTATGAGTTCATATTTGATCAATAATTTATTGTATGTTTCCATTGAAGAGGGAAATTTAACCCATGATATGAATAAAATAAATAAAGTGTATTACCTGGGAACTTTCGAAATAATCCGAACAGCATGATCCACGCAGGGTTGCCTGAGGTCTCAGAGAACTATGTCTCCACAACGACATCCTTACATTTAAAAAAAAAATGTTAACGAATTTTTAAAATGTAAATGGATCTACATTTTGACCTTTGAACTCTTGGTTCTTTCGTGAATATGTTATTACTTCAAAAATTTTTTTTTTTTTTTTTTTTAAAATTTAAAAAAAAAATGTTAACGAATTTTTAAAATGTAAATGGATCTACATTTTGACCTTTGAACTCTTGGTTCTTTCGTGAATATGTTATTACTTCAAAAATTTTTTTTTTTTTTTTTTTAAAGACTCTTAGTCATCACCGCGAGTATACTGCAGATGCCTTTTTAAAAATTGAAAGTGATTAGAGACATGAACGGTCGTACAAAATAATCTATATTCAATAGAAAGCACAGTTGTTTTGTAAATTCCATTGTAATAACAACATTTTACGGCACAATGACCATCGTTGTTACCAACAGCAAGGGGAGGCAAAGATATCATGCTGTGCACAACTCGCAACAGCAAGGGGAGGCAAAGATATCATGCTGTGAACAACTCGCAACAGCAAGGGGAGGCAAAGATATCATGCTGTGCACAACTCGTTTTTCCAAGGCTCCCCATTTGCACAGCAATGATCAATAAAGAATATATGTTATACCATAACTAGACATGTCTCTGCCCGACAAGATGGCCATTAGATGATGCTTCAACTTAAGTTGTCTGCACTCAAATATAATAACAATTCCGAGAATAATTTTGATCACTAGAATTCCTTCCCGTTTATAAATTTACCCACACATAGGATGTGAAATAATAAACTCTTTAATAATGGATCATTCTGTACTATTCTCTGTTCTTTGGGTAATGTCTTCGTTTTTGGTGTACATACTCAAATCAATAAGTTGTCTTAGTCTTCATATGAATGAAAATTAATGTATACTAGATGTAGCCCGCCAAACATTGGTGAAAGCAATGCGTGAACTTCCCATCTACTAAAGTTAATTAAAGAAAACGTGACGTCAAGTTACGCACATTTAAGAATGCCAATTTTGCTACACCCCTCCCCCCTCCTTTTTTTCATGATACGTCAAGGTAGCTCAATCGCAGTGCGCTTGTCTCGACACCAACGTTGGACAGGCAAGGGAAGGGAGGGTGGGTTTGCCTTCGTCTTGCTTGCTCTGGCGTTTCTATATATAGCCTGCATGGTCATCTTGGTCTTGTTGTTCCCTAGTTTTGGTCGAATCATATATAGATATTTAAAAAAAAATATTATAACTCTACATGTTCACTATAACTGTTTAGTTTATGAAAAAACTACACGTAAGCTAGTACTAGAGAATAGAATAGTGTTTAAATATGAAAAGATAGTGTTGCAATATTAACAAAATTAACACCCCAAAAAAACCCAAAAGAGAAACGGAAAAAAATTATTAAATTTTATTTCAATGATATTTTGTTCTATTTTGTATAATTCTAAATCGAAAAGATGTTGAATACCGATAAACTTTTTTTTTTTCAATTATAATTAGTGCTGAATACAGAAACATTTCCCTTTTAATTCTATATTGAATATATAACGCAAAGACACATTTCTCATTTGTTTAACATAATTTATATAACTCCGACTGAAAAACAAATGGACATATATTGTCAACGTATTCATCATCAAGTTTTAATGGTGTTGTGATCAAGCGTTGTTGAGATAGGTTGTGATGCGGCGTCATTGAGATAGGTTGTGATCCAGTGTTGTTGAGATAGTTTGTGGTCCAGCGTTGTTGAGATAGGTTGTGATGCAGCGTCATTGAGATAGGTTGTGATCCAGTGTTGTTGAGATAGTTTGTGGTCCAGCGTTGTTGAATAGGTTGTGATGCGGCCTCATTGAGATAGGTTTGTGATGCGGTGTCATTGAGATAGGTTGTGATGCAGCGTTGTTTATCATTCAGAGAAATCTGTCTGACAAACAAATGTAGACTTATTTTCACAAAGAGTGTGGTAAATACTGGATGAAATGTTAGTACCTAATCTCAAATAAAGGTACATAGATTGGAAGAAGGCAGGAATGTCTAAGAAACAAATGTTTAAAATGTGTATTTATAATGCAATACTAACATTTCTTTGAAAAATCGTCTAATTTTTTTTTTCCATTTCATTAAAAAAAAAAAAATTTCGAATTATTTGTCTTCTTATTCTTGATGATCGAAATGCTTACTGTAAATGAGCTACATACAATTTGTGTTTTGTTTTATTTAATCAAAATGCGTACGAGCTGGTGGAGCTCATATTGTTTATGCTTTGAATACATTTATTCATCTCCTTCTTATACATCTTACAATTATAATAAAACAATAGAATGTAAAAATCATGATAAATCTTGCCTTGAAACATCTTGCACCTTTTCAAAGTAATGAACTTAAAATTTTTTGAGGCAAAGTTAAGTGCTGAAAACAACGTATTGGACAGTAACGGTTGACTCCAGGCTCATGTTAAATTTATAATGCCAAACAAACAAAAACTCCATCGGTGACAATTGATTCCAGGTCATGGTCATTGTATCATCACCGTGCATGTCAGAGGACCTGGCAATTTTTTCACTTGTTACTTCTTGGGTTTTTATCTAGTCTCCATTGATCGACACCAAGGGAATACTTAAAGTTTCCCAGGTTATAGCCGCCTAGGCTTAGAGACGTGGGTGCTAGATATTATCCGTTACGGACCTTATTTAATGTGCAGCTCAGGATTTAAAAAAAAAATATTTTTGACGTCTACAAAACGTAAGTAACAGATAAGTTGTCGTCTAAATCTATAGAATTCGTCTAACTTTTTGAAACACACTGTAGCTTTACACGGAACGCCGCCTAATTTTCTGTTTTCAATTTGTGTTATTTCAAAATATTTTGTTGTTTCTAAACTCGATTCCTATTCAATGGTTAGGGTTAGTTAAAACGGAACAATTAATTTAGAACTTAAAAAAAATAAATAAATACTATCTTTAATCTGATGATTTGTTTTCTCTTTCCATTCACAGTATCATCACACAATCAGTATGTATTTAGCCAACGCATAATAACAACAACATACATTCACATAAAACCATAACCAAACCAAATGCTCTTTTTGTGTCTGAAAATAAAATTTTTTTTTCTCTAAGAGGTCGGTTGCATTGAATTATCTTATTACTCCGAAGCCATCGAGAATCGGAAATAAATCAATAAAATAATAAGCTATACGTGACATTCATCGATTATTCTGCTTGGAAATTTTAAATTTTTTTTTGTTTACTTTACATGTTACATTTTAGTTGAGGAAAGATTAGAAAATATATTCTGCTCATACAACATTCTGATCAATAAATTAATATCATCTCTACATTGCAAAATTGCCGTTAATTTTTTTAGAAATATGAAGTTAGAAATATTGTTATTGTAGGCTGTGAGCCCAAATACGTTTGTTTTTTTTGAAATAGATGGGGATTTAGAGAGGTTAGAGGATGGGATATGTACTCAGATTAACAAATATGATAGTTTAAAGATAAAAAAACAAAACACCTGTAATGTTTGCCCAACAAAAAACTGTAATACAAAAACAAAATAGACCTATGTGACAGAAAGAGCTATACATTGATATTAATACGTATGAAACCATGAAATAGTTAACACCTAAGAAAATATAATTTGTAATAATGTTCATAAGTTAACGCAAGTGTAAAATATACAACATAATAATCCCGTTTTGCTATAGAAATTTCAAGAATAAAAAAATATGACTTCTCTGTCTAGAGCAGGCGAGTGCTCTTCCCATGGTAATACACACCATGCACCAAACTGTACTATGGGCTGCACTATGTCGTTTTAAATATAAATTTTCATTTGGTTTAATTATTTTTTGAGCTAAGTAAAAAAACAACAAATGTATGGGTCATCTTTTAAGAATGAGATAATAACACATTTTCTATGCATAGTAAAAGAAATCATTTTCCTGCTTTTTTCGTAACATTTCCTTTAGACCTATACTGATTAAAAAAAAACTCTCAAGGACAGTAAAAATAATGGAAAATATATTTTATTTTCTTCTTAAATTGAAAGAAGAGTAATGGCGAAACACTGAGAAGCAAAATATAATTTAAAACATAGTTTAAACTGTTAGGTTTATTATTTGTGGTTTTACATTATATCGTAACGCATTTCAGTTAAATTCACACTAGGATATAGCACCACCCATATACTTAGATAATTTTTAAAAAAAATTATATAAATTTATTTTGACGTTTAATATTGACTTGTGATAAAATCTCAGTCGCAGCGAACAGCTATAAGTAATCTCAGGTTTTTTAAAAGAATTTTTTGTTAAATTAAAACGAAAATCCATTACGAGGATGGTATAAGGATGGTATGAGGATGGTATCGGGGATGCATGACATTTTTACCAGCAACGAAAGTGGAGGGATCACCAACTTTACTTTGTGAAATAAACTTACTGTTAAACGAAACACCAACTAGAAACATTTTCAAAGCGGGTAATTGTCTTATGGTGATATACAAATTAAAAATCGATGCTCATGTTTGACTCTCACCACCACGATTCATCGCGGGAGAGTCATCTTCCCCTCGCAGACATCTCAAGGACTCTACGACCGGGAACTCCGACTTCGCTACGCTCAGAACAGCACCGAAGGCCGGAACAGGGACCCGCTTCTACAACAGAAGGACTCCCACACTGTGTGATCCACCGTGACCATCACAGAAATTATAAAGGCTAAGTTTACCAGGATCGAGCATAGAACTTGAGCAATATGCAGTGGTAATGATGATACCGTCTGTATGTTAGGGACACTTGCTTTGTGTTGATATACTTTTCTAATTGGATGAAATCCGTTTGATGTATATATATTAAGCACCACGAGTGTTTTACGTAGGAAGTTGTAAATATTATTGTGTAATAAATATTTGTAGTTAATTTCCCCTTTAACTAAGACTTCGGTTCAGTCTATTCTATATGTATATAGATAGGTATTATGTCCGTGTGGTAATTCGGCTTAAATAACATATCCCTAGACAGAGTGCCAAGAGGAGATCTCATACGAGAGATACTCCTCTCTAATAAGTCATAAGTCAGATCACCACACGGGTGTAAATGCCGTCCGGGAATTTGCTGTTGGGAATCCCAGGCCATGTGGATTTCGTCAAGCCCACTCCATCGTCATTTTGTGACGGACGAATGCCAGCAAAAAAAAAAAAAAAAAAAAAAAAAAAAAAAAAAAAAAAAAAAAAAAAAAAAAAAAAAAAAAAAAATAAAAAAAAAAAAAAAAAAAAAAAAAAAAAAAAAAAAAAAAAAAAAAAAAAAATATAAAAAAAAAAAAAAAAAAAAAAAAAAAGCGTGGAATTTTAAAAAGAAAAACGAATATGTCTAAGACGTTATTTTAAATAAAAAAAACAACATACTAATGAAAAGATCAAATTTCTTGGAATTAGTGACATTATAAATTACGAAATAAAATAAAATGAAAAAGAAAGTAACGAGGATTCCGAGTCTCTCGAACCAAAGAAAATTTGTTGAAGAAATGTAATCATCATATTTTGTTTAAACCGAAATAAAAACATTGCCGAGGAAATGAGTAAACTAAAAACATTGCTGATGAAATAAAGGATAGTTTTTTTTTTAATCATTCCGTTTAAGTTTGTTTTCTTTCTTAATTTGTTATCTTTGTGCCTTTAGTTATATGTTGATAATACCAAAACAATTTGTATCGAATTATTGTTCTACTTTCTAGTACTAACTTTTGTCTCTCCTTCTTCTATATCTTTAAGGCCCACGATCAATGTATTGCTCTTTCTGGATCCTATGAATGTAGTGTGGGTTCGCGATGTACAATTTCCCACAATCTGTGCAATTTTAGCTAATTTTTACTTTGATTTTATATATATCTATAAAGGTAACTAAGAAATGTATTTCACTAAGTCTATAACACCAAATCAAAGACATTAAACAAAACACAGATCATAGTGCAGAATGTTTCATTACAAACGAGTTGAAAATTTCACATTCAGTGGGGTGGGTAAATTTAGAGACGGGAATTTCTTTGGCGAGACAAAATCAATGAATCAAGAGATTATCCCATGAAATGCAATTAAGTTTGAGTTAGGACAGATGAACTTGAAGCGTCATCTTATATTTGTATTTTCAGGTAATGGGCATGTCTGGCCACAGCGTTTCCATGATTCTTTTTTTGATCAGTGATGTGTGAATGGGTGAATCTTAAAATAACCTTAAAGTTTAAAATTAAATTTCGTAACGGGCGAAATGACAGAGTCGACTATTGAAAAGTTGCCAAAAATAATAATAACTAAATCTAACAGAAATTGAAATAAACTGAAATAAAGATTAATTAGTAGACTGCACAGTCATTGACAAAATGTTATAAGAACTACAATCTTTCAAATGTTCAAACAATAAATACTTCTATCGTGTCGTATTTTATACAAATGAATGTGTGATTTATGATAATGTCTTGTTCGCATTACAACCAAGAGGAACTCTTCAAATTTGACTTGAGTCGTCCACATCTGTTTAGAAAATGTATTGGACTGGAAAGCCGGTTTGATCGCCAGATATAAGCAATCGATTTTTGACGGACCATTTATAAAATAAAATTCTGAAATTGATTATTTTAGGTAATGTATTGTTCGAAATCTCATGTCTCGTGAACATCATAGCTTAAAAAATCACTTTTTAATGAATGAGGAAAACCATTATTTTTTTTTATTTCTTTCAAGAGAGTATCCGGAGTCACGCCTCGGCTGTTTTCTAAGAGTCAAAATATCTGAAAAATTTAACATGAAACAACGAAAGATCTATGATGCGTAACCTTGCGTATCAATTTCAGGAAAAGGGTTCGACACTTTTAGGTTCATTGATTGGTTTCACTAAGAATACGTGGGTCTTCATGAGGACATTTTGGAGTTGAAAATACGATAAAAAGGAGATTGATTTAAACAACATTGAAAACGTGTTTGCCAATGATAAACCTGTAAATAAAGGAGGTTTACAAGATTGTGTTAAAACTTATCTGGAATACAAATTAATATAAGAAGATCAGAACTTGATATGAGTATTTCGTCTAATTTTGAGAAGAGTCAACTAAAAGTTTAACCAATACCAAACTTCATGTTAAATGTAATTTAAATAAAAATCAGTTGATAGTGTTTCAGATAAAGTATGAAATACATTTGACATATAAAATCTTTATGCAATGTTTTTATTGTATAAACTAGTTCAAAATTTGGCTGAAATCGTCAGGCGTTCTATATACAAATATAGTCATTCCATTTCATGTCTGGCTTTCATAATTTTCTTGTATAACGATCATTTAGTTTAAGAAAAAATATTTTACTTTTATATTCCTGTTCTAATAAAGCTATGTGAAGAAGTAGTAAATATAAATGTTCATTTGAAAACGGGATATCCATTACGTAAATATTATTATTATATAAAGGCTTATTCGTCACATTTCTCAACGAATTGTGCAAATTTAGCAAATTAATTACAATTGCAGACCATGAACAATAGGAGCAGGATAATATTTCAAACGATTGCTTATCGGAGAGAAAACACGTCTTTGGTGTTTATATTATACCAAAAGTTTAGTCAATTTCAACCCTTTTTTTCTGAGTAAATTTATCGTCAGAAATGACAAAAATATATATTGTTACGTTTTTATGTAATTCTAGATTTTATTTTTTATCAAGATACGTACATGGCTGTATTTCAAAACAATAAATTCTTTCATTTTAAAGGAAGGTAAATCTTTTTTCGAAGTGTTGCTAAAATTACAAACATTAACATACATGGTTGATTTCATTTTAATAACTTATCCTACTTGTGTATGTATATTGACAGGCGCAGAAAAAATAATAAACGACTTCAAATTAGAAAATCCGTGCTAACCGTTTTGATAATAATATCCACACATTTGAAAACAAAATGATATATCTGCTCAATTTAAAAAAAAAAATATAATATTCTGGAATATTAACTACGCTTTTGACGAGAAAAAAAACTGGATGATCTTACCAACATCTCACAAACAAATAAGTTGTAGGCCTATTTGCTGTTTAATAAACAAATAAGAAAAGATTTGTTTACAAATTAAACAAAAAAAAAACTGAAAAAGAAAATTCCCAAATCCCCAATAATAACTATTCGTATGTACACATCTTGTTACATAATGTCTGCAGAGAAACTGAACCTTTGCTTAGATTTACTTTCTTTCTGAAATGAATCGACCCAAGGACCAGGTTGTAAAGTCCTAGTTGAATGTAACACAATCAAATATCCAAAACAGCGTTAACATGAGCTTCAAAGTAAAAAAAAAATGATCCGGAATAGGGACTCCATTTATTTCACTATAACAAGGACGTCCGCTAAAGCGGTTTAATTTCTTGTTTTTAGATACATTCATGCCTTACCAATATTACAATACACTGTAATCGATGGTATTGAAAATGTGCCACATTCTCTGTTTTCATTGATAGAAATCGCATTCGAATACAATAACATGAACACACTTTAAAAAAAAAAATCATACAATTTAAATTCAAGTATTGACAAGTATTTCTTTCTATACAGCGAGGTTTAATGTAATCGTTACTATTTAGATTGTACACTACTTTCTTAGATTGATTTTTCTTTACCCCTAGAAAGACACACTCAACCGCATGAAATGTTAATTAATTCTCGTAGAGGTTGTAACATCGATAATCGTTGTGGCTTATTGTTATTATAATTGATTGTTCAAAGAACTGTATTTGCTATAAAAGAAAAAAAAACCAAGACACAACATTTTTGTACCACTTTTCAATTCGTTATTCCTTTACAATTGTTGCAAAATTCTCTTCTGCCGTGTTAAGTCTTTTTAAAGAGAAGAATATAAAAAAATAGAGTTGCAGACTAAAAGGCGGACAAAAAAAAAGTAAACAAAGGTCAACATATTGATTCGTTTAGTTTTGTGTTCTTCCTTTGCGTTTTTTTTTTAGAAATTAGATTTACTTTTTTTATTACATATTACATTAATGTAAGGAAAGAAGAGCGGAGGCACAGTTGTCACAGACCTCAGCCCGATATCCGTGTATCAAGGTGTTTGGTTTATTTCAAAATTCTCCTAGGTAAAACCTTTTATGTATATAACAAGTTTAGGTGTTCATGTTTAATGGATTAATGTGAAGGTGTTATGCAGAAAGAAAATTAATTACATTTAAGAATCGCATAGTTAACAGTGCTATGGTCTGTAGGATAAACCTTTACTTACACAGTATGCAATGTTGTAATCTCTTAGTTTAAGTCTATGGCTCGCTCTAAACAGTGCACAGAAAAGGACGATACAATATGAAAAAAATAATAGCAAAAATACGAAACTCAAAACAGTTGCTCATTGCAATTAATAAGATTTCTTTTAAAGTATCAATATAATTACAAAATAAAAGAAATATAATTAAAAATCATCATCTTGCAGAGCATGGTATGGCTTGTACAGGTACACATTTAATACAATGTGCCAAAAATAAGTTACAATGATGAATACTAATAAACACATATGAGTACACACAGAATAATACACCCTTGTCTCGTGAAGTCAAAATATTTCAATGCTCCAAAAATGAGACCCGCTTCATAGTCTACCCTACTGAAAGATCTCGAAGCGCCTTACAAATTGTTTACCTGTCTAGTTCACTCCCGAACTTTCCAAAAAATCCCATTAGAACATATTAATTATTTTTAGTTGGTAGTGGTAGTAAACAAAGCCAAGATCAAAGGGAATAAACCACACCAAATACGAATGCAGGCAAATTATGGTCAGATAGAGTTCACGGCACTAGGAAAATGACGTAAACACGTCGTCTACATAACAGCTCCCCTCTTGAAAGGGAAAAAAAGCAATTTTCCAAAATGGATTTCTTTTCCATTAAAGAAGCAAAAGAAAATACATTTCTTCCTCTCAAGATATTAAAAAAAATGCTTCTTAACAGCTTATAAACAAGGACAGAATTTTTTGTTTGTTTGCAGTCCAAACTAATTTCTGGAAGAGCAATATTTAAACTTCAAAAATTCTTTTTGTACTGAGGAATAGTTTTTTTTTTCTGATGAGAGTTAAATATCTTTGAGAAGCAACAGATAGGATAATCTACACTGTTGTTATCTTCTTGAAAAAGAACTGAACAAATGCTAACGTCATTGGCATCTACTACTAATTTAAACTGTTTGTTAAAGTCTGGTGCATTGAGAACATGAGCATTAGCTAGTATATTGTTAATTTTTTTGAATGCTTTGACAAGCCTCTGCCCAATTGAATTTTGCATTTTTCTTTCACATATTACTTAAGGGAGAAGCAATAGCTGAGAAATTTTCCATTGTAACCTGCCATTCCCCAAAATATCATTACCTGTTTTCGAGTAGTGGGTGGTGGAAGTGATATAATACCATTTATCTTAGCTTGAACAGGCTTTTCATCACCTTGACCCACTATGTGATCTAAATATTCCACAGTTGCATGACCAACTTCATACTTATTTATATTTACAGTTACATTTGTCTGCAAACAATTTTTTAAACATAGATCTTAACTGGTTCACATAATTTAAAAATCTTGACTGTAAGTATTTACATCAATAAAAGCACTGCAATTTTACTGTTTAGCAAATGTTATTAACTAGACGTTGGAATGTAGCTGAGGCATTTTCCATTCCAAATGGCATAACTTCATATTGGTATAAACCATCTGCAGTACAGAAAGCAGAGCTTTCTTTTGCTCTGTCAGATAGAGGAACTTACCAACAACCTGATAGTAGGTCTATCTTGGTTACATATTTAACATCGCCTATTCGATGTGAAGTCAGAGCAAAACATGTAACTTTTGTCAGGTTTTGGGACTAAATTACATGGTGAACTCAAATTACAAGAGCTTGGTCCAATGATATCATTTTCAAGCATGCATTTTATTTCAGACCTGTTTATTTCAAGTTTTTTCCGGATTGACCCTATAGGGGTGTTGCTTGACCGGAACTGCATTGCCCATGTCAAAATCATTTACAGCAATGTTGGTTTTATTAGGCCCATCAGGGGAAGTAAAACAAAATGTGCAATAAAAGACTTAACAACATCCTAATCTGACAGTGACAAATGTCCTAGTTTCTTATCTATGTTGACTAGTATTTCTGAATTTTTAAGTTTATAATTACCAGCTTTTTCTGGGACACTATCAAAGGTTTCAGTAACATTTTCTTTAAGTACTTAAGTTACAGTTGACATTGTGTTAACATTAGGTCCTGAGCATTGACAATGATCATCAAATTTTCTATCCTCATATTATTTTAACATATTAATGTGATATAAATGTTTCTTTCTTTTACGATCTGTTCTTAACACAGTGTAATTTAAATCATTAAGTTTGGACTCAACTACATAAGGACCAAAATATCTAGCTTTTAGTGCCTGCCCTGGTATCGGCAAAAGCACAAGCACTTTGTCCCCTGAAGCAAACTGTAAGAATTTTGACTTTTTGTTGTACAAAACTTCCATTTTAGATTGAGAATATTTTTAATGTGATTTAGCCAAATTAATGGCATTAAACATTTTAGTTTTAAACTTTAAGACATAGTCCAAAAGTCCTTTAATTGGTGTCGATGACATCCACGTATCTTTTAAAAGTTTAAGGGGACCACGAACCGTATGGCAAAACACCCGGTCAGAGGTGCTGAGTCCAAGTGGTTCTTGAATTGCTTCTCTTGCAGCGAACAGTAGCTCGCTGATTCCTTCATCCAAGTCTTTCTCTTATTCTAGGCAGTAATTTCTCGTCATGTCTTTAATGACTGATGGAATCGATCAAGTACTCCCTGTGACTCAGGATGATATGCACTCAACAAGAAGTGTTCTTTTTCCATTTGGTTCATCACTTGTTTGAATAGATCAGCCTTGAAGTTGGTTCCTTGGTTTAGACTGTAAAACTTCGGAAGACCAAACAATGTAAAAAAACTTCGTCAAGGCTTTGACGATGTTTGAAATCTTGATATTGCGAAGATGAATAGCTCCTAGGAACCTTGTTGTCAGTAAGTATTGGTGACCTGATTTTGTCTTTGGCAGTCTTGAATCACGCGACTGAAAGGTTCTTCAAATGCTGGAATGGGTTGAAGAGGAGCTGCTGGTATCTTCTGATTTTATTTCATTACCACCTGACAAGTTTGAAATGATCTGCAGTAGTCAATCACATCTTTTTTGTTTTTGGGCCAAAAGAAGTGCGATGTAATTTTGTGATATGTCTCGTTTACTTCCAAATGGCCTGAAGGTGGTGAATCATGGGCTAGGTTCATGACTTCATTCTGATGAATTATCCTTCATTCTTTGACAGCTTTTGCGTCTGGAGGTCGCCATTTTCTCATAAGCATGTCACCTTGAATGAAATATCATACAGTGAATTGTTCAGCTTCTTCTTGGGTCAAAGGTGTAAAGGTACATCTATGCATCCCAGCTCTACAACTCGTAACAGGATGTTGCTCCCAGTATCAGTAGATTTAGACAAGGGAAGTATATACTCAAGTAGCATGGACTGTGAAGCACCTGTATCTCGTAAAATTTTGATTGTTCTTAGACTAAAAAAATCCTCAGGCAGTGATACAAATCCTTCCGATATTAAAGGCATGAAGTCTTGTATGACATAAGTAGTGTCTGATGTAGAAGTTTGGACCTTGGTAGGTAAACTCTTGTTGGAGTCTTGAGAACATTCGGCTAGGGTAGAGGAAGTAAAACTATGTGTAGAGTCAACAAAACTTGCACACAAGTCCTCAGTAAGACCTGAAGGTAGACCTCTTCTTGGAGCAAAAGGATCTTAAGGACAAGCTCATAAAACTCACTGTAAAAGCAGGAACTTGGCTGGAGTCTGTAAAACTAGCCTTATTGTTAATAATGGAACCATTTGATGAGTTGCGACAATCCTCTTTGAAGTTTTTATGGAAATCTGGAGAGCAAAAACTTTGAAAATGTGTTTCCAGATGTATGACGAGACGTACAAGCAGAGACTTTGTACGGTGAACCAGGATGTGTGGTCTTCTATATGTACATTAAGGTTACCTAAAGTTGTAGCAAAATTAAAATGTTGATGGCAGTTGGCCCTCGTCTTGTCAAAAATTTGGTTTAAATACATAATAGATAGATGAGGTAAAATGGCTGTAGTAGTAAACATATTTTGCTGATCCCATTAAAATCGTTAAAAGATAATTCACGTAGAACAATTTTGCCCATTAAACGAACCAAGCATTCATTTTGCCAAAATGAACTAATAGTTGTCTCAAACTGTTTTGTATAAACACATGTTCTTTTCATAAAATTGACCACTTGTGTAATAATTCCTTCAAAGACCCTCTTTTAAAGGAGTAACAGAACTTGTATTCGATGCCAGATAGTTAAATATTTTAGTTTAAAACTATCCATCAAATTGCTCAAATTGCTCAGATAAGGCATTCTTAAAATGTTTCTTAAAATACTGTCTTATTTCTTCACAGATTTGAGTACGGCATGAATTCAGTCGTGCTGTTTTCAACACTCCTGCAGTGTGAGTAAAAAGATATGTACTTTTTTAAAACACTTACACTAACCCCAACTTTTTTCTAGGTACAAGATATTTACTCTTGTGCGTTTGAGATTTTAGAAAAAAAAAAAAAAGAAATCACTCATCAAAGTTATGTTATTTTTGAAAACTAACAATAATTGCTTTCCAACATAACTTTTCTTGTTAAAAGAAATTAATAACTTATTATACACTTTAAATCTGCCATAAAATTAAACAAAACTTGTGCAGTGTATCTTGCTCAGTGGTACTAAGGTTGGTTGAAGTGTTAAAATAAAGTGAAACAAAGTATAAGAATACAAAAAAATATTTTTGATCAGAGATTTTAGTGCTTGTTGGATGCTGATAATATTCTTACAAACAATCGTAATTATTACATTTGAAAGCTCTCAGGTCCTTGGCAAGGTCTATAAAATCCAATTCAGGATTTAAATCTCTACCAAAGTACTGCAGAAAAATGTATTGTTAATCAGAGACTTTATCTCTGTTGGATGCCGATAATATTCTTATACACTATCATGATTATTAATTTTGAAAGGTCTTAGGTTCTTGGCAAGGATTATAAAATCAAAATCAGGAACTAAATCTCTATCATGGTAGTTCATAATGAACAGTGGAGACAAGTAAATTTAAAGTATAAAAATAGAATTTCTTCTGTTTTATTTAGGTCAAGTTGTAACGATCCAAGCAAATTAAACAAGAGAAGAAATTTGGGCATTCAAAATCTTACAAATCATTCTCTACCAATTTTTTAACAACCGAAATTTTAAACTCTTAAATTTTTCGGGTACTAAGAGAAATATGGGCTGACAACTGAGTCAAACACAACTAAAATAAAGATGACTAATTAAATTGAGGTTTGGGGGGGGGGGTAGGTATAAAACACTTCTTCTTCTATATCTTAAGGGCCCACGATCAATTTATTGATCATTTTGGCTCCTATGCATGTAGATGGGATTTGCAATGTTTCTGTTACTGGTGGTGATGAGGAAATTATGCACTAGGGGTTTGAAGGCTTGAGGCAATAGACGCAAATGTGTCACTCCTATACTGGCTTCTTGCTGGTATGAGCTTGAATTGCCTGTCATGGCCTCGTCGCTGTCTATGGGGGAGAGGGACGAGTTTCTGTTTAATACTGGAACAGTGGACCAGCCCATTATTTATCTTGTGCATCATGGAGAGCCTGGATTGTCGTCGTCATTTCTCCAATGGTGACCAGCCTAGTGTTTCTAGCATGCTGCCAACACTAGAGGTATTCCTGTAGCGGTTGGGATAAAAATTTAGAAGGCTGTTAACCTTGACTTTTGAATGAGTTTTGGATTGTGTTCTAGAAATGTTGGAAGATCAACATCGGAAATTTATTTTATTAAAAAAAAAACCCATATTAGTTCGTCTACTTTATAAATTTTACATAAAATGTAAATTTTCTTTTTAAGCATTCAACGGTTTAATCGATAATGTACGTGCATTAAAAGAAAATCATAGTTTTCTAATGTTACAATATTCTCCAAAGCTTAATAAACAGTAAAATATCACGACATTAAGTTGTTAATTCTATCTCATCTCTCTTCCACTAGCAGAACTGAATGTTTTGCTTCAGAGATTTTAAACAGCATCTTCAATGGTGGTTAGCGTAGAGACCAACGAATGTGATTTTTTTTTTATTTCGGCCGAAATCAAAAGCTATTAGCCGAAAGATATATCACATCGCAGAAGATTCAAAAACTCTGCCCTTAAACAATGACGTAATAAAAAAAATCAACATAATCAACAATAATTTATAAATATTATGAAATTCATTTTCCAGATAATATCATTACGAACCTACACTAGCAGAAAGAGTATACAAAACATCAGTTCACTCATAGTTAATTGGTTAGTATTTGAAGTTTAAAAAAAGTTTAAAAAAAGAATGCTGTAGTTCATAATCTATTTCTCCGAATTATTATTATTAGTGGTTTATTTATATAGTGCGGTACCCCACCTTAGGGCTGGGCTCACCACACTATACATACAAATTAACAAACATAATCAAGAATTTGAAAATTAACATACATTAATTAAATAAAAACAGAACAAATGTATATTCACTGCACTCACTACAGAACTATTTGCATGTAAAGCAATGGACACTATCCAGCAGCATCGTTCGTTTATCGGTAAGAGGGGTGAATCTCTCAGGATAGTAGAGTTTAAAGAGGTGTGTTTTGAGTGCAGTTTTGAAGGCTGTGATGGTCGGTAAATTGCAGATGTCAGATGGAAGAGAATTCCATTGTTTGGGGGCACAGAAAGAGAAAAATCGATCACCGTATGTTTTTGTGCGAGTCTTGAGGACAGAAAGAATACGCGTTTCTTCAGAGGAGCGAATCTGTCGAAGGGGTGAATAGGCAGAGAGGATTTCAATGATATAGAAAGAATGGAATTCGAGAAAACTGTGTTGCAGAGAGCAGAGAGTTTGTAGTCAATTCATGATTATATATGTAGCCAATAAAGGGAATAAAGTAGTTGTGTGACGTGATCACATTTTTTTTGCCTTTAGAACTAGGCTAGCAGCTGAGTTTTTAACCTTTGTAATTTTGCGAAGAAATTGTGTGCAAATTTTTTACTACGTGTTATTTGGAGCTTTATAAGCTTTCCGAATTAAAACTGGACTTCTATTGGCTTGCATGTTTAAAAATAGCATTTTGAAGTCAAATTAATGTTTGTATATATTCTATTTATATTCTATTTTCCATTTACATTTGTTTTTAAACTTTATTTTCTCCAGACTTTTTTCTAAATACAACATTGGACTATTCCTTAGCAATGAAAGAGTTCAGTTTTATCAAATCCAAGTTAAGTTACAGGACAAAACCTTTGGGCGCTCAATGGACAATGACGTCCAACCTTCAGTGTCTTTTCAATTGTCTTTTGAGGTAATATTTAACTTGACATATCACACATGTTTATTTTGACAAGGATGTCGTCATGCATTTTGTTTAGAACTGCAACGAAACCATAAGATGTGCTGCATGCATGCTTATGTAAATGGGTCAACACAAAGCAACATTTTATTTTAACAAATTACATTCAACGAGAATTTCAATTATTATTCACCAAACTGAAAAGCAGTGCTAGAACATGACATTTGTAGAACAAAATTGTGCCATCTCTTAGTGAGAGGGGGGGGGGCAGATGGTGATAACAAAGGGCTGCAATGTTAGATTTCATGCATAGCCGAAACTGATTGAAATATCGATGAGTGTACTTAGTCATGTGTAGGAAACGTAGGCCCCTTGTATCCCACTCCCCCCACCCCTGTCTCTCTCTCTCTCCCCCAACCCACCATCAGCATTAAATTATACTCATACTTCACATTATATACGAGTTTCGGATTGATAAAACCGTTAAGGGAGAATTTAATGTAAACAAAAATTATTTTCTTTTAGTCAGCAGCAAAGTGTGTTGCAAAATATTGGTAGAATTTATCAGATTAATTTTTTTGTACAACATTCTTTTGATATTAAAGTCATATTTCTTTATCCTAAAAGCAAGTTTTAAATTTTCTACATTTTTTTTTTCTTTAACAAGAATTAACTATCACCCATTGCATATTTTGTACTCAAGCTACAAGGACGCCTGCCAAAGCTTCATGTACAGCACCGCTACTCACCAATGTACACCAGGAGCTCGCGTACTCGATGGTTTTTTTAATGTAACCAGTGCAGATGAGGAACTCTACTTGCTGTACCCTGACTTCAGGTGATGTTAATTATTTAAGTTATTAACGTGATTACGTTCCGCTTAAGGTCATTTATCGGGTCACTTATTCGGGTATCGATGCAAAATCACTTTTTTGGATTAAGATTTCTCAGCAGGATTAAGATTACACATATCTTCAGCTACTTAATATGAGGAGGTATGCTTGAAGGTTTATGAACAAAAAGAAGGGAATGGATCACCAAGGAGAAGTCCAGTGATCTTTTGGTTTATTTCTATCGTTGGTTCATTGGTCAGGTGCAGTTGAACGGACAATCCAGGCAACACGTGAGAATGATGGCCCTTTTTTTTAATATTCAAGAAGTTTCCACTTTCGTATAGCATTCGCCGATTTAGGTGGGAATCTCAAAAGATCGGGGTCAATGTTGATTTGATCTGATAGCTTTGTTGGTTCAATCAACATTTTTTTGAAGATGCACTTGAAGATGTATGTGAAGTTGTTCAAAGACGTACAGACTTCAACATTGATGGGAGCATTGTATTTCAACAGCAAGTACGAACTGTCTGGCACTACGTATTGATTGTCCTGCACAGCCCGTTGTACCATTGCATAGTACGGAGATGTCTATGTGAATGCATTCAGAGACATACAAACCTGAATGTTGCTGTGAGCATTGTATTTCAAAAGCGAGTACGGACTGTATGGCACGACCTATGGATTGGCCTACACAGCCCATCGCACCATCGCACCATCGCATAGCACTGAGTTGTCGATACACCGGATACACAGGTTAACAAAGATATTCGGCTTTTTCGAATCATTGAACTGCTTTGTAAACTGATTTTTGCATTCTCCATCTTCAATGCAAGGCGCACATAAACTGTAACTGCACGGTCCATGCATGAGAAATCTTGGGAGATCTAATGTAGGCCAGGATTTCTGACAAAATCATCGATTCTTTTTTTAAGTGTAAACGTATCTTCTCTTCGTGAAGTGACCAAAATATGAACGTGCTGTAAGCCTCGTTTTTTTTGTTCGATAATGTATACAAAGAAAGCTTTTGTTTGACCAAATCAGGAAAGTTTAATGTTCAATCTCATGAATGAAAGTTATCAGTGATATTTGGCCTATTATGGGTAACAGTGAATGTAATAAAAAGATCAAGGCGCATCTTTCTTTGCTAATATGTTCATTGCATCGTTGCAGAGCGTTCTCGCCTGTTTCTTCGAAATGTTAAGGCAATATAACTGCATCGCCAGCAGCTTTGTCTGCATTCTCAGTTAAATGGATACATAATCAGCAATTACTCTTCATAAATACTTGTTGAAGCAGTAAAATATAATTCAAGCAGTTTGCTTCCGTCTAGAGATACCAATCCGCAAACCGTTGCTGCTATAATTTCCAGCGCTCATGATCGGGTTTAAGTCATCACAAATAAAGCTCCGTGTCACTTTAAACGTTAGCATGTTGCGTTTCAGGAGAATTCAATGAAGCACAACTCCTTCGAACGCAGAGCACTCTAAATATGGTTGTTATTTGAATTCACAGTAGGTAATCAGCTTTGCCTAGGACATTAGATGCATGTTTAGGGCTTAAGATGTTTATGAACTGATTGTTTGGATCCGCCGGGTTTCTCGGACAGATGCCTGTCACGCTCAAACGATGGCTGACTATTTTCGTTTACAAACACGCCAACGACTTTGTTATATGTTTGTTCGTTATGGATAACTTCATCCCACTGACTATCTAATCCAGCTGGGAAATATTCAGTTTTCCCTCTAATAATGAGATTCTGACACTGCTTGTCATACCCAAGACTGTTCTGTGATTCTTATTTACTCTAAAATCTTATTTGTTCAGATTTTTTGTCCCCCCTCCCCCTTCTTGTGCCAAGATCACTCTCCTTCTTACACCCGGTAACCTTCAAAGCCCTCATGTTCTCCTCCCCTACACCGATCCTACTCCACACCTTTCTCATGTTCTGCTCCCCATACACCGATCCTACTCCACACCTTTCTCATGTTCTGCTCCCCATACACCGATCCTACTCCACACCTTTCTCATGTTCTGCTCCCATACACCGATCCTACTCCACACCTTTCTCATGTTCTCCTCCCATACACCGATCCTACTCCACACCTTTCTCATGTTCTGCTCCCCTACACCGATCCTACTCCACACCTTTCTCATGTTCTCCTCCCCATACACCGATCCTACTCCACACCTTTCTCATGTTCTCCTCCCCATACACCGATCCTACTCCACACCTTTCTCATGTTCTCCTCCCCATACACCGATCCTACTCCACACCTTTCTCATGTTCTGATCCCCTACACCGATCCTACTCCACACCTTTCTCATGTTCTGCTCCCCTACACCGATCCTACTCCACACCTTTCTCATGTTCTGCTCCCCTACACCGATCCTACTCCACACCTTTCTCATGTTCTCCTCCCCTACACCGATCCTACTCCACACCTTTCTCATGTTCTGATCCCCTACACCGATCCTACTCCACACCTTTCTCATGTTCTGCTCCCCTACACCGATCCTACTCCACACCTTTCTCATGTTCTGATCCCCTACACCGATCCTACTCCACACCTTTCTCATGTTCTCCTCCCATACACCGATCCTACTCCACACCTTTCTCATGTTCTCCTCCCATACACCGATCCTACTCCACACCTTTCTCATGTTCTGCTCCCCTACACCGATCCTACTCCACACCTTTGTTTAACAACAATTTTAGCTGATTGAAAAGGTTATAGTCTGTAATTTGACTTCCCATTTAAAAACAAGAAAAGACGCCTATCCTGTCCTCGACTGAGAGATGTAATGACTTCAATATATTATATATTTCCAAACCTTTATTTAAGTCAATATTTATTTATTTTTTTAAAATATGAAATGTAAAATAATGATAGTAATTGTTTTTAAAAACATGCATTCCTCATAGCTTAATTATGCTTGTTTTGTATTTCAGAATCCAAAGAAATGTATCGACAAGCTTTTGTGGAGTTTATTTCCGTACAACAAAACCATACTCTATTGCAAGAGATATTTGCAGAGTCTACGGCGCGCACTTGTTCGTACCAAGGTCTCAGGAGGGCTTCACCTTATTTAAATCTATGCTTGACAACTCAATACATACGTGGGTCGGCATTAATGACATTGAAGTATCTGGGAAATACATGGCGGAAGATAACGGGAAAGAATTAAATATTAGTAGCATTCAAAGTATGTTTGCACCGGGTAGGCCCGATAATCGGGTGACACGTGACTGCATCTCCACCTATCTTAGCCCCGCAATTGAGTTATATGATGCGACATGTTCCAATAACTTTGCATTTGTTTGTCAGAGAGATGTCTCCAAATGTTAAAACAAAAATAGTAAATAAAAAAATTGTTAAGTTAAGCCTCACAGTACAACTGTTCCATTGGAAAGACCAGTTTCATATCCTGTCTCTTTTTTGTTTAAAATGAATAATATATACTTTAAAAAAATAAAATTAATATTGTATTAATATCTATCTCTCTATCTATCTATCTATCTATCTATCTATCTACCTATCTATCT
The DNA here is from genome assembly GCA_964033795.1 of Lymnaea stagnalis. Lineage (NCBI taxonomy): Eukaryota > Metazoa > Mollusca > Gastropoda > Lymnaeidae > Lymnaea > Lymnaea stagnalis. Next base: position 1,088,867 of record CAXITT010000043.1, read on the forward strand.
ATCTATCTATCTATCTATCTATCTATCTATCTATCTATCTATCTATCTATCTATCTATCTATCTATCTATCTATCTATCTATCTATCTA
>CAXITT010000043.1:1092584-1147141 GCA_964033795.1 Lymnaea stagnalis
ACAAAAGACACGCCTCTGAAAGAATTTTATACATAATCAACCTTCATAGACACACACATATATATATATATATATATATATATATATATATATATATCGGGGGTAGGAAATAGAGTGTGCACATTTTTACATTGATGACGATATCTTTAAATCCAATGATATTACAGTGGGGAAAAATAGATGTTATGTTTTCATTTTACAAATAAACATATGCTTACCAAAGAAATTTAATGGTGCTAACAGAACGTGGATACATTTAGAGAAGTAAGTTCACGAATATCAAAACCCATTCATTTTACATACGTGAAAATTGTATCTTAAAAATAGAGCCATTTTTTTTTTTAAAGTCATGGGCGTGAAAGAAGATGGGTTAAGATTTTGTTACAAAAAATTTTAAAAAAATATATATATATTTTTTTTTACATTTCGAAAAGTAAAGTTGGTGTTTATTTTGATGAGATTAATAACATTTTAAAATGAAACACCCAAGAATGTTACAGACGTGAATATGGGTTAAGAGATCATGCCTCAGATAAAAGAATTCTTTATTATACGATCTGCCAATAATATAGTAGAAAAACAAGAATAACGTTTGGTAAAATTTTTAATGAAGGTATATCAATATATAAAATAACGGTCATATAAATATATTTAAAATGGTATATAGATAGTTTGTTATAAATTTAAGGTCAAGTTATACAATATTTAGATTACAATTTTATATTTATTTTGTATAAGTAAGAAAACAAAACCATCTCATATAAAAAATTTAAAAGAAATTTTTGAAAAAAAAAAGCTATCTCAGTGTGATTGTTAAGATGTGACCATCTATGCATTAGTTTCACTTTATTCACTGTGTAAACCCATTTATCGGGATGACCAATACATTTATTTTTGTTTCAACACATGTCAACGTCCTTCTGGCAAACAAATGCACTCTGAAGATTACAGTCTTGATCATCTAACAGAAACCCAACCTCAGGCCAGGTCTTGATGCAGCAGTGTATCTCCTTGTTCTCTGGCTGGTTTGGTGCGAACAAACTTTGAATGCTGCTTAAATTTATTCCTTGCCCTGTATCCTCCGCGACGAACAGTCCTTTCACGCCGTCGTAGCTCAGGCCGACCCAGGTGGGTTGTGTCAGGTCGGCTATTGATTTGAACAGATAGTAGCTCTCATTCGATCTTGGTACGTACAGGTACGCGTCATATGTCCTGCATATTTCCCTAGCATCCCAGTAGTTGACAGGGCCAGGAAAATAGGCTAAACAGGAAGTAGCGGAGAAACTGCTTTGAAATCTGAAACACAAAATGCAATATATATATNCCATCATACCATCATACCATCATACCATCATACCATCATACCATCATACCATCATACTATCATAACATCATACCATCATACCATCATGCCATCATGCCATCATGACATCATGCCATCATGCCATCATATATATTAGAAATAATATGTTCCCATGCAAAGCAAAATACCAAATTGTTCTTGATCTAGACTTTTCTCCAGTCAGTGAAACTACTAATCAGTCTCAACTTAATTTTTGATATTCCTATTTTTTAAGAGTCTATGAACTTTAAGTAAAAGCTCTAATTGGGCTAATGACAACGTTTTGTTTGTGATTTATTAAAATATCCATACACTGACGTGACACAACGCTATGTATTTACATTGGTGGAGTAACATTGGGATTGCTATGATTACTGTACGTTTTTGCGCTAAGTGTTGTACTGTTCATTACGACCTGTTGTGTCCTTTTGATAATTATGTTAACAAATTTAATCATTTCAGTAACTATTTCATTTACATCCACACATTGTTAAGGAAACCTATTTAATACAGTGTTCTGAGAATAAAACATTTTTTTCGAAATGGTTTTAATTCTTGCTACAAGCGTTAGTTCCAGACACACATAGCGACTAATAAGTTTAACTAAAAATTTTTTTAAAAACAAAGTGAAAATATTATAAACTATTCACCTGAATCCCGGGGACGATACGAATAGCTCAGTTTCTGAATCTGTTTCCATAAATAAACCATCAAGTATACTAGCACCTGGAGTGCACTGTAATGTCCTCGTGTTGTACATGAAACTTTGACAGGCGTCCTGGAAGCTTAAAAGGTAGAATATATTTTTTTAAAAAGATTTCACGTTAAAGGTTTTATTGCAAAATTTAATATATATTCGTTTATTTTTTAAACTTATTATATATATATATATATATATAATTAATTTGTCCCATTGCACACAGAGAACAGTAACCATCTTATTTCCATTAATGTATCTTTTTAAATCCACGGTATTTCACCGTTACACAAACCTTTCTGCATTTTTATATAGAAACAACACCAACAAAATTTTAGGATTATCATGTATTATTTTTTTTTATATTTAAAAAAAACCACGACATCAACTTACATTGTAAGACATTCGGAGAGACATTGAATTTTTGATTGCCCTCTCCACTGACCACCTACAACATTAGTCCTGTACCTTAACTTGGATTTGATGAAGTCGTTTGATGTTATTAATATCTGCAAATTTGTTTCGTCTATTGATATTACTGCAGAATAAATGTTTAAACAAATATATAATTAGGAAAAGTATTATTAGAAACGTGTTTTTAAAACCTTTTCAGATCTCACAGAATAAACAAATAAAACTATTTTGAAAAGCTTCTAATGATATTCAGAACAGTATTTTATGATAACATTCAATCGATTTATTGATTAAGATCTATTTTATACAAATTGAAATATTTAACCAATTACTTACGAAACAGAAGAATTATTTGTAGAGCTGTGTTCATTGTGACCCTCAAAAAACGATGACGTCAATGCTGTTAAATAAGGTGATGTTGTTATCATTGATGTTTGTTTATATTTCAGTTAAGAGCTTTTAATGTATGCATGTTATATTTTAAGATTTTCCTTATAAATTGTAACACGTTCATGGTAACAATAAACCATAGAATAATATTTAAAGCCTCAAAAAAAAAATAATTTTTTTTCGTATAAATTCTTCATAAAATGTAACATAGAGCGTGTGGAGACAACCAACACATGCATACAAGGAAAGCTCTTAAAAAGAAACCCAATTAGTGCTCCCCATCTCCAAGTCTCGAAACTGCACATTTTTTTTCACCACGCCTTCGAAGTATATAAATATTCGAATGACCCAGTCGCTTCAATGAAAAGAACCTGTCAAACTATAATGTTGCTTTCGATAAACACCCTTGCATGCATGGAACACACTGAATTGTTTCGTTGCAGATCTGTCAGACTGCAAGTCGTATGTCCTTGTCAAAATAAACACGTGTGATATGGCAAATTAAATATTAAATAGTAAGGCATTTGAAAAGAGAGTGACTCTTGACATCATAGTCCATTGATTATCCAGAATGTTGTGTCCTGTAACTTAACTCGGCATTGATGAAACTGAAGTCTTTAATATTTTAATGCGGACGATTATTGAAATGTTGTGTTTAGAAACTATATTGGAGAAATTAAATTGTGAAGTGTGAATGATAAGTAGTGAATAGGTCGTTACATTTTTAGAAAGGGGACATAAATAAAAAACAAAATATAATTTTTTTTTTATTTATTTATCTCTACATAAACTTAGAGTTCTGTTACGGTTAACAAAAATGGTATCATCAAAATTTGCTGGAAGAAATAATTTTTGATGAAATTTGCTCGAATGGAAATGTCTTAAATGGTTTAAGTCTTCTTACGGAAGTGTCTTAAAAATGACAGAGGGGGAAAAAAAGACACAAACATTTTTATTGAAAAGTTTCATTTTTTATAATTTCTCACCCGCATTTTTTTGTTTAAGAGCATAAGGTAAATAAATAAATACTATGTCGTTTAAATTCGAACATCTTCATTTGGAACAAATAGTCGCTCGAATAAACATCAGTTGGACAATTTTCCCTCTAACATATTTCCGGATACCCTTTGTTATAATGGACACAATTTCTGTTGTGTTTAGAAATGTCTGAAGCAAAACTTATTTTCTTTTCCGCTATTCGAAATTCGATGACAGATGAACTTGAATTTACAAGATAGTCTCGTGATATTTTGTTGCTTTTACCAAGATTTGGACAGCATCCAAATAGTTTTATAAAATTATCGATGATCATCTGATTTTCAATTTTAAAGAGTCTGACGAAACATTTCAAATTCTTTTTTAAAAAAATGTCTCTAAGGATTTATCAGTTGAATTTGTAATCTTTGATTATTTATAAAAGTATTTGAAAAAGTAATAAAAAAAATTCCCAAAATTCTGGACTACAATACCAAGTTCAATCAAAACAATAGTCTATGTTACCTCTTTATGAATCTTCAAATCTTTTATATGTATAAAAAAAACCACCCACCTCACCTCATTTGATTAGAGTTTAACTCAACTTTGGTTGTGTTTGTATCAGTTGTTTCCCCAAATTTCTCTAAGTTCACGACAACCCCAAGAGCTTACAATGTCGGCCCTTCTGTGAAGCCACGAATAATAAAACCTTGGAACGTTTATTAAGCGCACATGTGGAGAGAAAATTCAAAGATGTGATTGTTTCAGCGATAAAGTTTTACATACTGAGAGAGGATATCTCAATTTTATTGTATATCGAACAAATCGATCATCAACTACAAACAGTGTAGGGGTGCAACAACTAGAAAATGTTAAAGAAAACACAGCACTTAGTCCAAGCTGTGGCGGGTAAAGCAAGAACTTTAACCCAAAATCATTGTATAATGCTTCCTTAACTTCATTTTAACAATTATCCACTTAAACCTGTTTTTATTTATTTTTTTGATAAATCGAAACCCAAGACGTTAAAGCAGCCATTTTGGTCACCTTCACGTAGATTGAATGGCCGATTACGTTCCCGTTTCTTCATTCTCAGTTGACGAATTTGACTGAAAATTCCAAATGTTGACTTTATCCGATATCAGAATACAGATGTTCAATGACCTCACAATTATTAGACCAAGTTGGTATGAGCCTTGTCTACTCCAATGCATAGCTATGTCGAACATTTCCTAATTAATTTTTTAAATAAATAAATTAAAAAAGCAATAACATGTAACACATAAAATAATGTTTTTTTTTAAAATTTAAGATAAAATAGTTAGTCAGAGAATGGTTCTACTTTTATGGCCGCGTATGAACCTGCTTGTTTAGTCCATCACTTTTGAGAACATTTTGAATATTTCCTCTAATTTTGGTTTACATGCTTTGTGTCATTGCATTCTGTGTAACTTAAGGTGTGTACTTTCGAATATAGCTCTGTTACACATTTGATTATATGATGTTGCAGTGAAGAAGAAAACCTAACCTATTATACGAATAAACTAAACAGAACATGTTACCTTAGAACTTCCGAAATAAACCAAACACCATGATCCACGCATGGCCGCCCGAGATCGGAGAGAACTATTTCCCCACAATGGCATCCGTACTTTAATAGCTATTTTTTTAAAATGTTAACGAATTTTAAAATTGTAAAGGAATCTAAATTTTGAACTTTGTTCTGTCGTGGATATATTATTACTACAAACATTTTGCTATTGGTTTTTTTAAAGTCTATATTCATCACCGCAAGTGTAATAGAGATGCCTTTTTTGTAAACTTGAAGTGACAAGAGACATGAAAAGACGTACGAAAAGATCTCTATTTAATAGCAAACACGGTTTCTTGAAAATTCAATTGCAATAACAAAAAGTTCCGGAACAATGACAATCCGTGTTACCACCGTCAAGTGGAGTCATAGTTCTTATTGTGTGCACACTTCGTTTTTCTAAGGCTCCATCAATCGCACCGCACTGATCAATGAAGAATAAATGTTATTTCATGACGGGGCATGGCCCGACTCGACAAGATATCCGTTAAAAGACGCCTTAAGCTGAGTTGTCCGCACTCAAAGATAACCACATTTCCGGGAATAATTTTTGATCCCGAGAATTCGTTCCCACTAATAAATGTACACACAACAGCGTTTGATGAGATAGGTTGTGATGCAGAGTGGTATGAGATAGGTTGTGTTGAAGAGTGGTATGAGATAGGTTGTGATAAAGAGTGGTATGACATAGGTTGGGATGCAGAGTGGTATGAGATAGGTTGTGATACAGAGTGGTATGAGATAGGTTGTGATGCAGAGTGGTATGAGATAGGTTGTGAGGCAGAGTGGTATGAGATAGGTTGGGATGCAGAGTGGTATGAGATAGGTTGTGATGCAGAGAGAAATGAGATAGGTTGTGATGCAGAGTGGTATGAGATAGGTTGTGATGCAGAGTGGTATGAGATAGGTTGTGGGGCAGAGTAGTATGAGATAGGTTGTGAGGCAGAGTGGTATGAGATAGGTTGTGATGCAGAGTGGTATGAGATAGGTTGTGATGCAGAGTGGTATGAGATAGGTTGTGAGGCAGAGTGGTATGAGATAGGTTGGGATGCAGAGTGGTATGAGATAGGTTGTGATGCAGAGAGAAATGAGATAGGTTGTGATGCAGAGTGGTATGAGATAGGTTGTGATGCAGAGTGGTATGAGATAGGTTGTGGGGCAGAGTAGTATGAGATAGGTTGTGAGGCAGAGTGGTATGAGATAGGTTGTGATGCAGAGTGGTATGAGATAGGTTGTGATGCAGAGTGGTATGAGATAGGTTGTGAGGCAGAGTGGTATGAGATAGGTTGGGATGCAGAGTGGTATGAGATAGGTTGTGATGCAGAGAGAAATGAGATAGGTTGTGATGCAGAGTGGTATGAGATAGGTTGTGGGGCAGAGTAGTATGAGATAGGTTGTGATGCAGAGTGGTATGAGATAGGTTGTGATGCAGAGTGGTATGAGATAGGTTGTGATGCAGAGTGGTATGAGATAGGTTGTGAGGCAGAGTGGTATGAGATAGGTTGTGAGGCAGAGTGGTAAGAGATAGTTTGTAATGCAGAGTGGTATGAGATAGGTTGTGATGTAGAGTGGTGTGAGATAGGTTGTGATGCAGAGTGGTATGAGATAGGTTGTGATGCAGAGTGGTATGAGATAGGTTGTGATGCAGAGTGGTATGAGATAGGTTGTGATGCAGCGTTGTTGAGATAGGTTGTGTTGAAGAGTGGTATGAGATAGGTTGGGATGCAGAGTGGTATGAGATAGGTTGTGATGCAGAGTGGTATGAGATAGATTGTGATGCAGAGTGGTATGAGATAGGTTGTGATGCAGAGTGGTATGAGATAGGTTGTGATGTAGAGTGGTGTGAGATAGGTTTTGATGCAGAGTGGTATGAGATAGGTTGTGATGCAGAGTGGTATGAGATATGTTGTGATGCAGCGTTGTCCATTTTTTGCCAAACAACCTCCGCCATGTACATCAGACCAACAGAAGTATGCAGAAAAAGGTCAATCATTGATTTAAACAAGGCGTAACTCTCAGACGATCCCATCTCGCAACAAACCAGTAGGCGTCGTAGACTCTACAAATGTCTCTTGCTAGAAAGTAGGTCTTGTGTGTTTTAAAAAGACTTAAAAGATATTTGTCGATAAAATGACTTTAGACGCTGTCCTAGAAAACAAAGGTTTTTAAATATTGAAAAATAAGTTGTTGTTTTTTTATCCATGATGAGTAAATAAATTTGGTCTTTAATAGTTTTTAAACTACCTACAAGAAATATTTCAGTTTATTAAATCACTTAGTTCTAAGTAGGCCAACGAAACCCTTTAGAAAATAACTACCTGTTAAAAGTGGACGTATTAATAAGGAAACACAAATAATGCAATTTTTAAAAAAATATTGATTGTGGAAAATTATTTTTATAAAACCAATATTGTATTTGAACTGAGGTTTATTTAAATATTAGAGTATAGTTTTCATTTTTATGCTCGATTTTTAAATCAATTATTTCTTACGTTTTTTTTGTAAAGATAAAAACAACTTTTAAAAAAAAATATTAAAATTACAAAACTATGTAACGCTACGTAACAAGTATAGGGGCCTTTTGGTAATAATAACCTCATCTCATATGGAACTAGGCCCTCCAATGACCATTACTTTTTTTTTAAAAAAATATTTAATGAACAAAAGTCTTGAGGACTGTCTTTAGGTCTATTTTTTTAAGGCCCATGAGTGATATTAATATGATAACGACACACCCGCTTTAAAAGGGCAAATCTATTTCAACAACTAATACAGAAGACAAAAAAAAAAATATTACGTACTTTGGAATTTAAAAAAAAAAAAGAATCTAATTTAGCGGTAATTTCCCTTTTTTTCCCCAAATGAAAAACACAACAACAAAAAACTGATTTTTATGGGGTGGTGGTTGAAAAGTGGGGCTTCACATTTTAAAGAATTTTTCGTCATAGGCAAGGGGCCTATGTGCCATATTTTTTTAAGGCCCATGAGTGATATTAATATGATAAAGACACACCCGCTTTAAAAGGGCAAATCTATTTCAAAAACTAATACAAAAGACAAAAAAAAAAATAATACGTACTTTGGAATTTAAAAAAAAAAAAAGAATCTAATTTAGCGGTAATTTCCCTTTTTTTCCCCACATGAAAAACACAACAACAAACAACTGATTTTTATGGGCTGGTGGTTGAAAAGTGGGGCTTCACATTTTAAAGAATTTTTCGTCATAGGCAAGGGGCCTATGTGCCGATTTCAGCTCGTGAAGTTGATGGGAAGTGGGTAAACTAGTCATTCGAAGATTTTGCCTGTCCGCAAACAAGCAAGACAGCCGCGAACAAAACCAAAGTTTACATAAAGGATTTAAAAACAAAGTAGGTTAAATTTAATACTTTATCTTAATACGCATAATGGAAGCACAAAAAAAAAAGGAACGTCTAACAAACAAGCACAATGGGATTAAACGTTTTTAAGATGTTATTATAACGCCATAATAACATCTCTTGTTCAAATCTACAAACAGTTTCCATTTCTCAAAAGAAAATGTTTAGGTCGAATTATTGTTATGCCTATTCTTAATGATCTACATTCAGTTTGTGTGTATTATTGAATAGAAATACGTCGACTCTGGTCGGGCTCACTTTGTTTATCTTTTAAATACATTTGTGTATTTCTTCATAGACAGCATTCTATCATTATAAAACACTAGAATGTAAAAATCATGATACATCGCCTTGAAATACCTTGAATTGTTTTTCCCAAGTCATCAAATTATATGTTTTTAGGGTCAAAGGTCCGAAAGAGTCTTTTGAAAAATTAATGATTTACGCCAGGCAGATGTTTAATTGATAGTGCTATCCAAAATCATCATATTGATTTTATGACACGTTCAATGTATCGTCTTCCGGCATAATAAAGATGTCAGTGGACGTTGTAATTTCTGTCGCCTGTTTCTTCTTGCGTATAATTGTCTTGTCTCATGTGATTAAGTCCGGAAGGAGTATTTTAAAAGGTGGCCAGGTTGTAGTTGCCGAGGCACAACGATGTGGGTTCTGGATGTTTATCTCTCACGGACTTAAACTTAAGTGGAGGTAAGGGTTTTGTTCCACTTTTTCCACACTAGTTAGACGTGAGTAACAAATACGTTAGTTACTAACTCTATACGTTCGTCCACCTTTTTTTGAACAACAGGGTAGCCTTATCATGAACGGCTCCTACGTTTCTTTTCCTTCCTTTTCGAATTTGTTTGACGGATATTTGGTTTGTGTGTAAACTCGATTCCAGTGAAAACAACGCTACTCAAACTGGAACAGTTCTGTGTTTCAACAAAACAAATCATAGTAAAATGTATTCTTTAATCTGATGAATCTGTTCCTTTCAATTCACGGTATCATCACCCAATTCATGTTATCTGTTCCTTTCAATTCACGGTATCATCACCCAATTCATGTTATCTGTTCCTTTCAATTCACGGTATCATCACCCAATTCATGTTATCTGTTCCTTTCAATTCACGGTATCATCACCCAATTCATGTTATCTGTTCCTTTCAATTCACGGTATCATCACCCAATTCATGTTATCTGTTCCTTTCAATTCACGGTATCATCACCCAATTCATGTTATCTGTTCCTTTCAATTCACGGTATCATCACCCAATTCATGTTATCTGTTCCTTTCAATTCACGGTATCATCACCCAATTCATGTTATCTGTTCCTTTCAATTCACGGTATCATCACCCAATTCATGTTATCTGTTCCTTTCAATTCACGGTATCATCACCCAATTCATGTTATCTGTTCCTTTCAATTCACGGTATCATCACCCAATTCATGTTATCTGTTCCTTTCAATTCACGGTATCATCACCCAATTCATGTTATCTGTTCCTTTCAATTCACGGTATCATCACCCAATTCATGTTATCTGTTCCTTTCAATTCACGGTATCATCACCCAATTCATGTTATCTGTTCCTTTCAATTCACGGTATCATCACCCAATTCATGTTATCTGTTCCTTTCAATTCACGGTATCATCACCCAATTCATGTTATCTGTTCCTTTCAATTCACGGTATCATCACCCAATTCATGTTATCTGTTCCTTTCAATTCACGGTATCATCACCCAATTCATGTTATCTGTTCCTTTCAATTCACGGTATCATCACCCAATTCATGTTATCTGTTCCTTTCAATTCACGGTATCATCACCCAATTCATGTTATCTGTTCCTTTCAATTCACGGTATCATCACCCAATTCATGTTATCTGTTCCTTTCAATTCACGGTATCATCACCCAATTCATGTTATCTGTTCCTTTCAATTCACGGTATCATCACTCAATTCATGTTGTCTGTTCCTTTCAATTCACGGTATCATCACCCAATTCATGTTATCTGTTCCTTTCAATTCACGGTATCATCACCCAATTCATGTTATCTGTTCCTTTCAATTCACGGTATCATCACCCAATTCATGTTATCTGTGCCTTTCAATTCACGGTATCATCACCCAATTCATCTTATCTGTTCCTTTCAATTCACGGTATCATCACCCAATTCATGTTATCTGTTCCTTTCAATTCACAGTATCATCACCCAATTCATGTTATCTGTTCCTTTCAATTCACGGTATCATCACCCAATTCATGTTATCTGTTCCTTTCAATTCACGGTATCATCACCCAATTCATCTTATCTGTTCCTTTCAATTCACGGTATCATCACCCAATTCATGTTATCTGTTCCTTTCAATTCACGGTATCATCACCCAATTCATGTTATCTGTTCCTTTCAATTCACGGTATCATCACCCAATTCATCTTATCTGTTCCTTTCAATTCACGGTATCATCACCCAATTCATCTTATCTGTTCCTTTCAATTCACGGTATCATCACCCAATTCATCTTATCATCACCCAATTCACGGTATCATCACCCAATTCATCTTATCTTATTGAAAAGATTGAAAACAATCATAAACATTTATATTAAAGCATAACCAAACCAATCGAATTTTTTTCTGACAATAAAACGGTTTGTACCTCTAAGTTGTCGGAATGCAAAAAAACTACATAACGACTCCGAAGACAAGAAATGAAAAAAAACTAAAATGATAAGTTAAAGGTGACAAAAAAATTAATTTCTTTGAAAATTAAAAAAAAAAAAATTTGCAAGTTGCTTTGTGGTTGAAGCAAGACTAAAAGTCATTGAATTTTTTTTTTTAAATCAGAAAACATTGTGATCAATAACTTTAATTTATTTATAAACCACAAAGTTCCCATTAACTACTTTAGATGTACGCAGATAGAAATACAGTGGAACCTCTCATAACGAGGTTAATTCATTCCAGACTCTTACTCGTTAAGCGAAACACTCGTTAAACAAAACAATTTTTCCCATACAAATCAATGTAAAATACGATATTGCGTTCCATGCTGAAAAGATACCAATTTTTCAAAAAATTTTATCAACATTAATTCAAATAAAATTACTTATGAATTCTTAAGGAATACAATTTAGATTAGAAACAGAAAACGTAAATAAAAATATGAATTTATGAAAAATAATTAATCCTTTTTAACTAGAAAACTGTCTCAAGCCATTTGTTTTTGCCGACGCTTAAAAATTTGACGAAAATGTGTCACAGCATTATCATTGAATAAATTTGTACCACGAATAGCCACCTCCTTATTAGGGTGATGCTTCTCAATGTACGATGCAACAGTTTCCCACGCTTTCAGCATTTCTCTTATTGGGCTAGAAGATTGTTCCTCTGCTCTTTCCTCCTCCATTAATGAGCTCTCCTCCATAATTTCTTGCTGTGAAACACGATGCAACTCCATAAGCTCTTCGGTGGTCAACTCTTGACTGTGCTCTTTCACGAGCTCTTCAATATCGTTGTTGTCCACCTCGAGTCCCATGATATTGGCCAATGACACAATCTCTTTAACTGTAGACTCCACAGGTACTGTTTCACTATCACATTCAACAAAACTCTCAGGCCAAAGTTTTTTCCAAGCAGAAAAGAGGGGAAAAGGGACTTCCCCTTTCTGCGTAACTCGTTATGGGAAATGTCGCTCGTTAAGGGAGCAACTTCTTCACATTTTGTTTTGCTCGTTATGCGAATTACTCGTTATGAGGTGCTCGTTATGAGAGGTTCCACTGTAGTGTTATTGCAGACTGCAAGCTCATCAATTTTGTTGTACTTTTTGGAGTCTAATAAAGGCCTACATGTGTGATATAAAGTCAGATTTAAAAATGTGTTATTTAAAAAAATAAATAAACCTGTATCGGAAACCATCTTAAAACTATTTTACAAAAAATAGAACTATTTGACAGTAAGACATACATTTATATTAATACTTATGAAACTATGAATATTTAACACATAAGGAAATAAATTTTATTTTAAGTTCATTAGTTAAGGCAAGTGTAAATACGTGACATAATTTTTATGTTTTGCTATTGAGATTTCAAGAGTAAAACTATGACTTCTCTATTTAAAGTAGGTTTGCGATCGTCACTTGGAAATACACACCATGCCAAAAACGTGTCTATGTGCTTTATTATATCGTAAGTTATTTTTACAATTAAAAAAAAATTAATTTAAATTTTGAATTGATTGTATTATATATATATATACTGGAGTTAGGTTAAAAATGTACAGACCTTATTTTTTTTTTTTTAAAGATGAGTAATGTATGGCTATGAACATAAAAATGTCATTTTCCTCGTTTTTTTAAATAACTTATTTTAAAGCCAAACGGTAAATAAGTGTCTCTCACGGGCAATAAAGAGGCTGGAAAATAGATTTAAATATTAGGAGAAGCTTAATGATGAAACAGTGCACTGGCAGAATATAAGGCTTATCACTATTGATGTATTTTATCATAACTTATTGTATTTAAGTTAAATCCAGCCTATGATGTAGCACCCCACCACCAAGACTACCCTATGAAATTTTTAATTTCTTATTTTTTTAAATTTTATTATTATTTTTTTTTAAATTTGATAATGGTTTGTTATGTTTAGTATTGAATTGTAATACTTTTGATGCATACTGAAGAGGAATGGTTTGGTTAAAAGCCATTTATCCCAAATAACAAACTGAAAAGACAATCTTTTGGCATGTGGGGGGGGGGGTCAAGGATGAATGACGTTTTGACCAACAACAAACAACATGGACGATTACCTGCTATATACTGTAAAATCAAAATACTGTAAAACAAAATCAAAACTAGAAAACGTTTTCACGGAAAGGTATTTTTCTAATAGTGTTATCAGATTGGAAAAAATATTGTTTATAATATCGATTGATACTCAAGACGTGTATGTCGTTGTTCTTTAAATGAATTGATATACATACTTTTTTAAAAGATATTTCAAGCAATTAGAATTGACAAAGAACTATAATTGTGAGTAAAAATAGAAAATGAGAAGCACTAAATCTCTGTTACGCACTGGTTTCTATTGCGAGAAATTAATCTCTTGTTTTATGTTATGGCTCGTTCCAACAGTGTCTAACAAAGGACGATATCACAGTGAAATACAATAACAAAAATACGACGCCGAAAACAGTAATAAAATTTATTTTAGTAATAATACAATTATAAAACAAAAGAAATATAATTACAAATGATCAATTTACAGATTGTGGTAGATCTTGTACCGGTACACAGTTAGTACAATGTGCCAATTAATAATGTACAATGACGAAATGCGAATAAACACATATATAAGAACACAAAGAATAATACACGTCTCGTTAAGTTTAAAATATCTATCAATCTCCGTCCTCTCTGTGCCTGTCAATCCCTTTTATATGTGAGTCTACCGACGCGTCTAGAAACGCCCTTACTTTTCTAATTCAATCGAGAGCCTTCGAAAAGATACTAGTAGACCTACTAAACATGTTTAATTGGAAGCCAGTAGTAAACAAGATACATCAAACGAATAGGCCACGCCCAGAACAAACGCTACCGTCTGCTAGAGATCTAATGTGGGGTGAAACAAAGTTCAAGCACGGGAAAAGTGTACTACAAAGCAATCTCTTTTTTATTTTGCAGTAAAAACAGTAATTTTTTTTAAATTGAATTTTATTTCTCTTTTTATTCTACAGTTTCCTTGATTAACGACACAGTATTGCAGTACTCATTCATCAATGAAAAATGTAGTTTCCTCAAATCCAAGCAAAGCTTCAGGACCACAATAATAGGTGCTCAATGGACTGTCGCTTCGAAAATTAAATGTCTCGCAAAATGCCTTGAAATGTAAATTTTTTTTTTCTATAAATCTCAAAATAATTTAAATTTTATATATGTGTTTGTGTTTTTGTGTATGTGTGTGAGGTGTGATTTTTAAGGACATACATGTTCGATGTAATAAAAATATAACATAGCATACATTCAAAAAAAAAAATGTGTCCGTTGTAATAGTTAACTTAAGATGGTGGTTTTGACATTTTTCTTCCCAACTATAATGTTAAAGTAACCAGCACTAAGCATGACACAGTTGCTCTGTTTATAAACATGCTGCAATTTTTGTTTGTATAAAAAATGTAGCATGAGTTAATAGCAATAGCATCTGAATAACAGCACATTTGTGTCTTTAAAGAACACAGCACATTTCATATGATTATTCGATAACCATTTTTACTTCACTTCACCTCAATGTTTTTCGCTGGTTATGGTCGGAATTCTTGAAGCCCATATATATGTCTAATGTCCCGATCAACTAGAGAACAATATTTCTTGCACGCTACTTGTTTCTTACGTCCAATTTCGGTGTGACAATGTTTGAATGTCCAGTATGGTTGACGACTGCAAAGTTATTTGCCGAAAAAAGTTATTAAAAAAAATAAATGATGCACAAATAATGGATGCAATAAAGTAATAGATGCAATAAAGTAATAGATGCAATAAAGTAATAGATGCAATAAAGTAATAGATGCATCGCTAATGAAACGAACCAGGAGAGACAACCTATGGAGAGAAAAAAAACATTTTATAAATTGAATTTCGAAGCGTACCTGTCAGAATTGGAATTTGAATGCCTTCAAAAAACATTCTGGAAACACCGTTTTTAGCTAAAGTTAAATATCAACTCTTCAATACATGTTGATAGCACAGTGTGCATTGCTTACCTTTATTCTAAAGCTACAGCGATAGCTGCCAAAGTTTCATGTACAACACAGCCACACTCAAGTGTACACCAGGTGCTAACGTACAAGATGGTTTATTTAGCGCAACCAGTGCAGATGAGGAACTCTACGTGAAGTACCCAAATTTCAGGTGAAACTTTGTCATTAAAGAATCATTTAATATATATATATATATATATATATATATATATATATATATATATTATTATTATCTGCTAAACATAACCAAAGATTAAAATTCGGTCGATTTAATTAAAAACTAAATGCGTATACATTTATTTTTAAAAGAGGTAATTTATCAAATTGATTTTATAAAAAGCTATTTTATCAAATTGAATTCTACAATGTTCCAATCAACAAAAAAAAAAAAAAAAAAAAAAAAAAAAAAAAAAAGAAATATTCTTTTTAAAACGATTTGTAACTTTATTTTATTTATTTTTTAAATTTGCTAAAGATTTTTGTTAAAACTCCTACATTTTAAAATGTAGTTAATTTAACAATGTTTTCATTTATATATTGGGCTACTAACTAAGCGTTACAATAAACTGTAACATTTCTCATAATATATGAAGTTATCACTTCAATAAAAACATTCCCGGAGTTCGTCTCAAAACTGATGAAAGACCTACACAATGTGCTCAACATTTCGTAAATACTTGTTTGTCGAATTTGAATTTTTCTCTCTGTTTTCTATGACAGAGTCCAAAGCTATTTGTCGACAAGTATCTGTGCAATATTTTTCAACGGCCACAAGACCTACTCTGACGCCAGAGATATCTGCAGAGTGTACAACGCGCACTTGTTTGTCCCGAGATCGGCTGAGAGCTACGCCTTGTTTAAATCAATGATCGACCTCTCGCAAAATGCCTGGGTCGGCCTCAATGACGTAGATGTAACATGGAAGTACATGGCGGAAGATGATGGGCAAGAAATGGACATTAGTAGCATTCTAAGTTTGTTTGCACATGGTGGGCCCGACCATTATCAGCAACAGCACTGCATAACGACCTTTATCGAAAGCGAAGGGCAACTTGAGGATGAAGAATGTGACAGTAAAAATACTTTTGTTTGTCAGACAGAGTTCTCTAACTGTTAAAAAAAAACACCTAAAAAATGAGTCCATGAATTATACCCTTAACATTACAAGTGAACTGTCAAAGAATTCAGCACTAACTCATTAAAATTAAAAAGCAACAACTAAAAGCATAGTTTTTTTTCGTATAAATCCTTAATATGCATTTTTTTCCATATATGTATACCGTAAATGCGTAAAATTATGGCGAAAATACGTTTCATGTTTCCTTCATTAATCCTTATAGAATACATTACATTTTTACCCAAACTCATATCAAATGCAAAGCACATATGAACCCGTTAACAAACCATTAACATAACTCCATCTTGAAAAACAGAACAGCTGGTTTGGGGGGGGGGGCTGGATTAGGGAGTGTAAACATACGTGTTTTCATCCGCAAAGAGGTTTTGTGCCAAGTAATAACTCCATCTTGAAAAACAGAACAGCTGGTTTGGGGGGGGGGGGCTGGATTAGGGAGTGTAAACATACGTGTTTTCATCCGCAAAGAGGTTTTGTGCCAAGTTTCAGCGTGATAGGATGATTGGGAAGTGGGTCACTTAGCCTTACCAAGATTTTGTCACAAAAAAAAAAAAAACTTGACAAAAGCGTTTTTTTCTTAGGGTGGAAAATTTGATAGCATTTGCTGCCATCGGCAGAAAGTCTATGTGCAAGGTTTCAGCTAGATAGGATGACAGGAAGTAGATCAATTACGAAAATTTTGCTGGCAAATAAAAGGGAAGAGAAACACCTACCTGAACAGAAGCGCTGTTAATATTAAGGATTTTCAACCAAAAAAAAAAAGGTTTATGGGTAATGAAAATCCTTTTTTAAATTTTTAATTATAGCATTAAAAATAAAATAAAATAAAACTGTGAACTTTTATTACTCGTATTCAGATACTACATTTTCTTTCTGCTTGTTCTCCACACCTTTGTATATATCCCCTGTCTCTCTCACTTTCTCACTATTCACCCCTCTCTCTCACTGTCTCTCTCTCACTGTCTCTCTCTCACTGTCTCTCTCTCACTGTCTCTCTCTCACACTCTCTCTCGTCCAACATCGCCTTGTACTCTTTAAAAAAAATATAATGCTTTTGAGGAGCGTGGATTCTTGGATAGAAAAAAAAACGAATATGTCAAAGTTGTCGGCTTAAATAAAATTAATTCACACTGATGAAAAGACTTCATTTCTAGGAATAATTAAAATAATAACTTACGAAATGAAAATAATAACAGATCAAACGAAAAAAAAAAAGTAACCAGGAAACTTTGAGAATAACAGTTTTTTTAAAAAGAAATGTAATCATAGTATTTAGTATAAACAGAAATGAGTAAACTAACAAAATTGCTGCTGAAATAAATGTTAAAATGATTGTTTTTATCAATCAGTTTGTTTCAATTTGTTTTCTTTCTTAATTTGTTACCTTTGTGCCTTTATTTATATGTTCATATTACCAGCACTATTTGTATCGATTATTCTTTCTATTCTCCAGTACGAAATGTTTGTCTCTCCTTCCTTTTCATCTTGAGAGCCCACCATCAGTGCGTCGATCAACTGGCTCTTATGTAGGTAGAGGGGTTTCACAGTGTCTAGTTTCCATTAAACCAAGCAATTACAGCTAAATTATATATATTTAATTTGAAATATAGCTATATAAGAAAACTAAGAACATTATTTAACCAAGTATATAACACCTAAACAAAAAGAGGTGTTATATACTTGGTTAAATAAGACACTAAAGGACATAGGATAGTGCAGAATGTTTAATTATACAGATGTTTCTTATTTCAGATTCATTTGTTGGGGTTAAATGTAGTGACTTGAAATACTTTGGCTGGTCAAAATCTATGAATCAAGAGATTATCCCCGCAAATTCGATTATCATTGAGTTCGGACAACTGAACATGACGCATCATCTCATGTTTAACTTGTCTAGTCAGCGCAACATTGATTCTTTATTGACTAATGCTGTGTGAATGAGTAAACCTTAGAGGAACAGTACATTTCTAAAATTTGTTTTTAGTATTTGGGTCGGACAGTTGACAGTTAGAAGGAAGAATTTAATAGATAATGAAAGTAACGTTTCTCATCATGCCCTTTTATGTGTAGCACGGATGATTCTACTTCCTAGCGATGGATTTCTGTTGCCATAAAGCAAATATTTAGCAAACGTGAAGTGATAAATTAATTGCTATTGTAAGACTAAGTTATAAGTAAAGTAGATAATTTGTTTTTGGCTATGGCAACACCATTAAGACTACTGAGATTATGGAAGATGTGTTCATTCTGGTCTCAGCGTCTTTTATTGGTGCTGTTAAACAAAAAAAAAAAAAACAACTGTCATGGGAGTTAACCCACTCACTTTGTTTTATGAATGAATCGCTTTATGGGCGAGCAATTTTATAGGATATCCTTTTGCATAAATATAGTTACACAAATTGGTCTGACTATTTGTAAATTCTATAAGATAAAACAGTGGTGTGTGGTCAAGCGTGTCGACACTGTGGCATGCACACGTGGATTCAAACACACTAACATTCTAATCAAAACTAAGAACACGAGACAGAGGGGGCCCATTTAATAGGGGGGAGAAAAACTGACTAATAAAATCCACCGTTTTGATTCTACAAAATTATAGGTTAATAGTTTCGGGAGTAAGCCTTTACACTTAAGACTTAACACATGGTCAGTTCGGGGGTATGCGATTCTCTTCAATGACAATTTCCGGCAACTTTCTTGACTGATCAACTTTCCCAATCGTGCGGCAATCCTTATTGCTCGCCATCTGCTGTAGGAGTGGCTCATGCTGAGCGGAGAGCTGTTCAATGTTAATACAATCATCTCGCTAAGGTTGCGTAGATTCGCAAAGTGACTTCCAGGGAAACTACAACACCACATTTGACAGGATGACAAATTTGTTTTTTTTTTTTTTTTTTTTAAATATTCAGAACATTTCGTCACTAATATAAAATGTAAATATAATATCATCTTTTAATTAATTGAGCGTCTTATCTCTGAAAATGTCTAGTTTGAATCACAACCATGTGGCAACCGTTCGGATAAAGTGACTTCCAGGGAAACTACAACACCACATTTGACAGGATGACAAATTTGTTTTTTTTTTTTTTTTTAAATATTCAGAACATTTCGTCACTAATATAAAATGTAAATATAATATCATCTTTTAAGTAATTGAGCGTCTTATCTCTGAAAATGTCTTGTTTGAATCACAACCATGTGGCAACTGTTCGGATGCGACTGGCGTCGTACTCATCTGTCAGGAAAAGTCGACAATTCAGCCAGTGAGATAGCCAGATATTAGGCAATCGATGTTGATGGAGCATTTATAGAATAATATCCTTACACTAGTTTTCATGTAGTATGTTGTTAAAATTCTCATACCTCGTAAACGCTATTGCTAGAAAAGCCACTTTTAAATGAATGAGGCAAGATAATATTTTTTTTTCTTTCAAGACAGTTTTTAAAGTGATATCTCGGCTGTTTTCTAACTTAAAAAATATCTTTACAAATTAACAACACTCAAGAAAGATAAAAACTA
The DNA here is from genome assembly GCA_964033795.1 of Lymnaea stagnalis. Taxonomy (NCBI): domain Eukaryota; kingdom Metazoa; phylum Mollusca; class Gastropoda; family Lymnaeidae; genus Lymnaea; species Lymnaea stagnalis. Next base: position 1,112,788 of record CAXITT010000043.1, read on the forward strand.
AAGATCTATGTAAAACTGCGTATTAATTTGAAGGAAAAGTTAAGAAGTTTTAAGGGTCAAGGATTAGTTTCATAAAGCAAACCTGGGTCTTCAAGAAGGATGAGGTTCTTAGAAGGACATTTTTGGGTTGAAAATACGAATCGAGAGATTGATTTGAGCAGCACTCAAAACGTGATTTCCCCTGGTAAACCTGTAATTAAAGGAGGTTTATAAGAGTATATTAGACTATCCAGAGTGTATCTTTTTATGAGATGATGAGAAATTGATATGAGTATTTCGTTTGTTTGTGAGAAGAGTTCACCGAATATTTAAAAAAATGGGTTTATATATACTGCTAGGCAATCTTTTCAATGTCTAAATTCGATCACAATTTGGCTGAAATCGTCAAGCATTCTACATACAATGACTAGTCATTCCATTTCATGTATAAATTTTACAATTTTTCTGTAAAACTATCTCTTAGTTGTAAGGAAAAAAAATCTTACTTTAATATCACTGTTTTAATAAAGCTTTCACGAGTAGAAATATACTTGTATATATGACAATTATTTGATCTGTTTTTAACTTTTATCATAAATCGATCATCGTATTCACTCTTTGTTTAAAAAGTAAATAAATAAATACTACATGAAAAAAGCACTGTATGAACTGTAACTTTGCTTTTTAAAAAAATTAATGTAATTCTATAACTATATTTGTGATTTAGCATACATCCATTACGTTAGATACACACTGAAATGTATATGGTTAAGTGCAACTCATATTTTGATAGAAATCAACAATTAAATGCAAGGAGGAACAGCGTGTCTGTGGTGAAATTACCTCTTTTGTTAGGTGTGGGTGCATAACGATTTTATGAGTTCATCACCCGCTGATGTAATTTTAGTCACATTTTCATCTTACTTATCTTTTAACATCTTACAAGACTCAAAGTACAATATGAAGTCAAATAATTTTTAATAAGACCTTTCTTTTCTTCTCTCTAGAAACGTACTTAAAAAGTATGAAATAAATGTCCCCCAATAAAAAATTTTTAAGTTGTTACAGTGAGATGACCGAAAAAAAAAAGGTTTCCCATGAATTCAAATCGCAAAGACACGCACGTGTCGTGAGCGATGATTTCATTCCACTTGCCAAGTTCACGTTGAATGGAAGCACACCACAGTAATGCAAAGCAGTTGTGAGATCTCTTATTTCATGATTAAATCATTTCGATCATATCGATTGTGCCGTGGGGTAACACGGCCAAACAAACATTGTGTACAATTGCTGATAACATTTTATTTAACATGTCGAATGACGCCGGCGTATCTCATGGCCGCCCTACGCTACTGTAGTCAAATGATTGTTACAACTCTTAAGTTTTTTGTTTGTTGTTGTTTTTTTGTTTTTTTGAGGGGTGGCCATATTAAATCATCCATGTTAACTACGCTTTAGTTCGTGTGTTGCTGTGTTTAAGGCAAAATCTTTGGACGGCTCATTGTCTCCCTTCCCGCCATCTTATCAAACCGAAACCTGGCCCATAAACTCGTCGCCTAGGACACCATATTCTTTTAAATATTCAGCACAACGGCCCTTAACCACCACCACCCAACCCCCCAAAAAAACAGTTTTTCCTGCTCTTCAAAGGGAAGCTAAATGAAACTTAATAGTTTTTGTGTTTTGGTGTGGAGGTTAATTTTGTATTTGTTACGTATTTGGTTTTGCAATAAGAAATTACAACGTATTTTTGAAGCGAAAATGAAACGTGTTATTTTCCAGAAATTTACCCATACACGTAATTTATGTATTTTGTTAATACCCTTAGTACTCTTTTCGAAATTTATTTTTTTCCCCCTTTTCTACTTGTAATTTTTTTTTTTTTTATATTCCAGTGAAATTTTTTTAATTTTATTAAAAATTAAATAATAGCTAATCGAATTTGTTTTTAATAAGAAGAATTTTCAGAAAATAAGATGTTTGTACTTCATTTTACAATGAATGTGTATGCAAAATGAGGATTAAGTATTCGTATGTCTTTCTTTCTAAATTTCTTTTTAACTCTGTCTCTATGAATTTTTTAAGAAAAAAAGTATTCTAAGAATGTATAACATCAAAAAGGAAGTTAAGCTTTGTTTCTCTCTCTCTTGTTACCCGCTGTCAGCTAGTTGTATCAGCTCGTATTAAATTCAACTTTTATTTGTATGTTCATCTTGGGCTGATTTAAATTATTAAAATTTAAAAAAAAATTGTTTATTATAATAAAGCAGGATTTTAAGTTCCAAAATATAATAATTATGTTTAACCGTTTTACAATGTATAAAAAAATTTGGAATATCAATTTATATAATAAGTGTATCCTACATTATACATCATAGCTTCATATGTTTATATTAAAGAAAATAATAATAGCTCTGAGTAGCTTTTATATTAAACAATTTTAAAACATTTTTTGACCCTTAAAAATAAAACATCAATAAAAATAATTTCCATCTGGAATATTTTCAAGTTTAAAACAAACAAAAAACAGGATTAAAAACAAAACTGGACAAAAATGCAACCCAGAACTTTGAATTGAACAAAGACAAAAAAATGGTGTTTCTCTTATCTTAATTATGTGCCGGTTTGACATCATATGCCACTATTAAATTAAATATACTTATCAAGGCAACAGATATATTCTTTTAAAGAATAATCCTTAGAAAAATGAATTCAAATTAGAATTTAATTTTTTTTTTTTTAAAAATAAGTCTTGATCTAATAATCAATGACACATTAAATAATTTTACATAGTTCGAATGTTCGAGTATTTGACTACCCAAAAAATCGTGCAGTTCTATGAAGAACGTATTTCAAAGGAAAATAATAATTTGCATTATAACATTTTCATTAAATTTTTTCTTATGAGAGCGAAAATAGTGCTAAACAAGAGTTTAACAAATTTAATAACACCTTTTGATATTCACTGACTTTTCAAATAAGATATAGATAACAACAAATAGAAATAACAATAACATGCATTTGAAGGAAATGTTTCTGCCATGACGAGAAAGAGTTAGTACAATAAAAAAATTACAAACAATATGATACATTGCCGAGCCGTATGAAACAAATAGTTTGAAAGTAAGTTTCAATATAATCATTCTTAATTTTATGTTGTTACGTAAATACTTAATTTTGTGTTTAAAAATATTCGGGTTCAAGTTTTTCATATTCTCTTTTTGAGCGAAATGAAAGTATAAATAAATATTGTAAATAAAATTAACTAAATTTGACTGACACTGTTTGCGAAATAATTACTTGTGATTGATCACCAATATACGCGGTTGAATATTTAAGTATTTTTAAAACTCTATCTGTTTATTCCATTTCAATTTAATTATGACTCTCGTTATACTTAAAACATGACAAAAAATATTATAAATCATAAACAACTTGATAAATATATAAACTGAAAGCTTTCTATAAAAACAACTAATGTGTATATGTCATTTATGAATTCTAATCACTTCATTTCATGCTTAATAACTGTTCCTAATACATTCAAAATCAAAGCACTGAACTTGAAAATTAATCAGTAACAATTAACAATAAAAAATAGAAATTTATTTTGAATATATTCAGGGCTAAAATTGACGCAATAATTATTTTACAATCTCCAAAGTGCTTAATGAATAATGTTTACTTGTTTCTGTGTTGTTGTTGTTTTGTTTTTTTTACATTAAATAATCGGAATCATTATTTACATATGTAGTAAAATTGCAAAATTTTATGTAGATTCAATTGTAGAATTCTTTGGCTGAAAAGCTATCAATTATTCCGAAAATAAATTATGAAAATTGTAAGGTTTTTTGTTTGTTTTTTTCGGTCTCACAAACCTGATCTACATAGCATTCACTTTGATAAAAATATAATTTATTTTTGGAAGTACACACAATAGTGATGTGAGCTATAAAAAATATAAGACACCACGTGAAATTTCATGAATTAATAATGAATTAGAAATCTACAAGTAATACATATTTGAATGGGTTTTTTTTTCGCGTCGCTCCAATAGTTACTCCTCGTAATTCTAGCTTCGTCTAAGTATCATCCAGTCAAGAAAATTAATGACCATCAACAAATTGTACGTATATTAACTTTAAAAGTAGGCAGAAACAGAAATATGCTGCCATAGAAAAATATATATCATATTTTTAAACTTGTGCTCAAAACTGAACTAAAAAACGCAGCTTGATGTTTTATTGAAAAATAACCCAATGGCACTAGATTCACTTCTTCTTGATAAGCCCTTGAGTTAAATGATTCATATCTCTGTATTATATATTCATAAATTCTTGTTATTAGCTAAAAATGTCGAATAAATCATGCTAGTGGTCAAGCTTAAACAAGAAAGTGCAAAAAAAATATATATGTCAACGTTCAAGTGGAGATCAATATATGGCCATAGAGCTATTATTATAGTGCGCAGGAAATGTTTGAATAGTGAGGAGTCTATGCCATATAGCTATTATTACAGTTCGCAGGAAATGTTTGAACAATGAGGAGCCTAGGGCGTATAGAAAAGAACAATCATTGATCATTCAACAATATGAAAACATTATTTTAAGAGAAATATGGCAATGAACTGAGATTATTCTGTGATAACAAAAGTTTCCATCCATCAAGTTGATTATATAATGCTAATTTTACGTACAAGTTAACTAGCCACCATCAGGTGTTTACATTAAGACATATTTCTCTAAACTCTCTTTGTATAAATGTATAGATAAGAGTTTTCTTATTGGACGTTTTTGTTTCGATTGACAAGTCAATTTACAGAACAAACAAAATTACTTTAAAAAGCCGTCAGGCACTTATCATTTTCTTTCTTTTTAAATGCCACGCGACTTCACCTCTATAACTTAACTAGCCCCCTGATGCAGACTTATTCGTTTTGCCCATTCGTTGTTCACGGGAACACTGTATCATTTAAGCAATACTAATCAAGGGAGCCCCTGGCAGTATTCATATCTGTGTCAATACTGTACAACCTTTGGCGTTTAATTATTTAAATTTCGTAATTGTTTAATGCAATGTAAGAATGAAAGAATATTACTATTTACACGTATATATTTTAAATTTTCTAATGTTAAAACATTCTTGAACATCGACAATCAAAGCAACGATTTAAACATAAAAGTAAACCATAAAACCGAACAAGTGCACAAAACCGTGTTTGGTCTGATGTGGTCACTTTTGGCTTCTCCGTGTTTGGTCTGATGTGGTCACATTTGGCTTCCCCGTGTTTGGTCTGATGTGGTCACTTTTGGCTCCTGCGTGTTTGGTCTGATGTGGTCACATTTGGCTTCTCCGTGTTTGGTCTGATGTGGTCACATTTGGCTTTTATCATAAATCCATTAGCGTATTCACTCTTTGTTTAAAAACTAAAATAAAGACTGTAAAAAAGGGTAAAAAAATTCTAAATCGTTTTTAAATTCATTTCAATTTTTTTTCTTTTTAAGAACATACTAATTTTAAGAGTGATAAATAAAAAAAAAAAGATCAACTGTTTGAAGATTTTTTTTGTTTGTTTTGTTGCAAATGCCCTTCGGAAATACATATTATTAAAATTAAATCCGCTACTCAATTTTATCCAGTTAATAAAACTATTGCAGCGAGGATAACTATGCTTTTTAAACCTCCCGTTCAGCTTCATAGTGTCTAGCGTTATCTTAAAACCTGGGTTAGTTATCTTTGTCACGTAAATAAAACGATAATAGTTATTTACAATAAATGCTTTTAAGGCAGTGCGTATATTCTAGACAAGCTGAAGGATTTCTAATGGTTTATAAACTATTATATATACAAACGGGTTTTGATTCTATTATATATATATAAAGTCTAGTAATGTAATAAATACTGCAGGTATAGTTAAATTTTAAAAAATAATGCAGTAAATTAATATTTTTGAAGATAATTGTTGTGTTCATTTTTGTACATGAAAAACTATTTTTCAATTTATTTTAATGAAAAACTATTTTGTACAAAAATGTTGTGTTATCATTAAAAACATATTTATATGATTTCTTGAAATCGGAGCAGCATTAAAATAATTTTGATTTGTTCCTTGATCGACTGCAGTTTTGTCAGATCAACTGTGGTAAATTTTCGACTGCTTTATTTAATAATTGTATTTAGAGCTCCCATATTGTAACTTGGATTGGCTTCAACAGTATATCGTGCTACAGTCTTACGGTTCCTGCTTTCTCTGTAATACCTGGATCTATGAAGACGGTTTATAGGATGTTTGGCGTTTTAGGTATAAATATTTAATAAAGAAACATACATGTCATTTTCTATTTTTTTATGTTATTATGTATAAATACATTTCTTCTTCACAGATAAAGAGATCGTGTCTACATTTTGTAGAAAAGAAGGAAACGCAAAATCTGTCAGTCAAGCAAGAGAGAAAGGTAGAATTCTAAAGCAAAACAAGTTTTGTCGCGACATAGTCAACCAAGATGGCAAATACTAACTTAAAAAATGCAACTGCTGTCGTCAGTGTTACCGATGATATAAGTGCGGAAGGTTTGATTATTTCAAACATTGTAATTAACTGCGTGTTGAACAACGTCTTGTGCTCCCTTGGCGTCGTCGGAAATGGCATTAACGTCGTCGTACTCTCCAGCCCCAAGTTCAGGGACACGACGAGTTTCCTCCTGCTGAGCCTGTCGGTGGCTGACTTTTTCGCCTCGGTGACCGAATTGCTTTTTAGGCTCCCGAATGTCATCATGTACTTTCAGCTCAGGCTGGCAGATGCCGTGTTTTGTTTTTACATGACGTACATCTACTTTTGGAATCTTCACTTTGTGTATGTCAGTATTTTTTATGTATCGTTGGTAGCTGTTGAGCGCATGATTGCAGTTTGTTTCCCATTTCATGTTGCGAGCCTGGTGACTATGTTCCGCGTAAAATTTATCACCGTTACGGGGTTCATGTTTTACGCTGCACTGTTCTCTCCTAACCTAAACATGCTGTACACCATCCGATCTTACGACAGAAACAATGAAACAAGCTTAAGAATGGCTTATACAGATTTCTACAAAGAAAATTATGAGCTCCTAATTGTTTACAGACAAGCTGTCTCGATACTCTTCGTTTACGCACTTCCGATTCTAACAATAACTGTGTGTACTGCGATGGTAACAAGCGCCATGGCTTTGAACTGGAGAAATCTAAAGAAACTCTCTTCAAGCCATTCGGCTAAAAGACTTAAGGAAATGAAGTCATCAAAAACTGCGCTGTGTGTTTGCCTTTCGATGGCGGTCTTTATTTTAATACCATCATTCGTCTTCGATATGCTGAGTGTGTTTAGAGAAGACTTATTCCCTCAAAATAGAAACAGATCAACTGTTATATACTATGCGATGACGTTGATTTACGAGTTGAACTCCTTTTTAAACTTTATCATTTACGTCGCCACTAGCTCCAAATTTGCCAGAGAGTTTAAGGAATTATTTTTTTGCACTTGTAATAATCAACGAAAGAAACGATTTTAAAAGAACTTTTCTAAAAAACCAAAATAATTTTATCATTATTTAAAAAATGCACTTGTATAAACTCAATCTTTTCTTTTCGTAAAACAGTATGATTTTTGTTGTTTCTTTTCGTAAAACAGTATGATTTTTGTTGTTTCTTTTTGTAGTTGCATTTTTTCGAAAATTTGGACTAAGAGCAATCCAACTAATATTTTTATTAGAAAATGAATATATATTATAAATTTAAATATATTAAAAATTTAATTTTTATATTAAGGCTTTTATAAATGTGTGTCTAATGTATCTTGATATGTATATACATTTATATTCTAAAACATATGGCCGATGCTACTGGGATAATAATGGTTAGCAGTTTGGGGTACTTTCCATATTAATCTACCATATAATATTAACATCCCAAACCCTTTTCGCTCATATGAATTATACATGTTTTCTGTAGAAGTTGTGAAAACATATCCTAAAATTTATAATAAAACGTATAAACCAATTTTAATTTCTTTTGTTTAACGCAATTCGATATTTTGGTATCGTCATTAAAAACTTCACACGATCAACGCTTCTATACTATATTATGGGAACATTGCCAAACACAGTGTTCTCTTTATTGTAAAGGAGACTCTTTAAGATCATGTAAGAGCATTTTGTGCTTGCATGAAAAATTATTAATCTTGTAAGTCTTAGACCCACCTTTTTCAATAACTTACCTTGAAACTTGGGTAAAATATATATTGTCATATTTTGTTACAGAAAACTTTAAACAATCAACAATTACGATAAGAGGAAAAAATGGCTATAATTTTAAGATTAAATTTTCACGAATGTATCATGATGGGTAGTTATTTTTTAGGTATGGCTATACTAATGTAAAAGTACCCGCGGTATTGTTAACTATCTTGAATTATACTGTCTAAATTGGTAAAAAGTGTGTTTAATTTTTTAAAGAAAAAGTAACACCTTCTTGTTTACGATTTGTATTCTATTTTTGATGAAAGAACAACATCAAGTTGTACACAATCTATCCAATCTAATTGATATGTCTTTAACGAAGGAGGTTATTTATTTATCAAATTCACTTTTTGATTATTAGAGGTATCTTGTGGTAGGTGGGGCAAAATGAAAATATCTATTCCTCCTCCCCAGCTTCTTTGAATATACATTTAAAAAAATCATCTGCGGGATGAAAGCTCCCTGTTTATGAAAACACACATTCTTTGCACGGCCCTGAACTATATAAACAATATAAATCTCAAACACACATTCTTTGCACGGCCCTGAACTATATAAACATTATAAATCTCAAACACACATTCTTTGCACGGCCCTGAACTATATAAACATTATAAATCTCAAACACACATTCTTTGCACGGCCCTGAACTATATAAACATTATAAATCTCAAACACACATTCTTTGCACGGCCCTGAACTATATAAACATTATAAATCTCAAACACACATTCTTTGCACGGCCCTGAACTATATAAACATTATAAATCTCAAACACACATTCTTTGCACGGCCCTGAACTATATAAACATTATAAATCTCAAATACACATTCTTTGCACGGCCCTGAACTATATAAACATTATAAATCTCAAACACACATTCTTTGCACGGCCCTGAACTATATAAACATTATAAATCTCAAACACACATTCTTTGCACGGCCCTGAACTATATAAACATTATAAATCTCAAACACACATTCTTTGCACGGCCCTGAACTATATAAACATTATAAATCTCAAATACACATTCTTTGCACGGCCCTGAACTATATAAACATTATAAATCTCAAACACACATTCTTTGCACGGCCCTGAACTATATAAACATTATAAATCTCAAACACACATTCTTTGCACGGCCCTGAACTATATAAACATTATAAATCTCAAATACACATTCTTTGCACGGCCCTGAACTATATAAACATTATAAATCTCAAACACACATTCTTTGCACGGCCCTGAACTATATAAACATTATAAATCTCAAACACACATTCTTTGCACGGCCCTGAACTATATAAACATTATAAATCTCAAATACACATTCTTTGCACGGCCCTGAACTATATAAACATTATAAATCTCAAACACACATTCTTTGCACGGCCCTGAACTATATAAACATTATAAATCTCAAACACACATTCTTTGCACGGCCCTGAACTATATAAACATTATAAATCTCAAACACACATTCTTTGCACGGCCCTGAATTATATAAACATTATAAATCTCAAACACCATTGTAGCACGTTTCTTTCATATCTTCGCATAATTTCGTGTAATGAATAATTATGTTTATTTATTTGAACATTAAAATATACACCAAAGTTCAAATCGGTCACATGATAGTGTTTTAAGATAGTGATATCAATTTAAAACTATGGTTTGATCTTATTTGTATGAGTGAGAAATAATTTAGTGACTGGTATTTTGTTATGAATTTTCGATGCACTAATAACTATTGTCTTCAAAGTCATTTTCTTATGAAAATTATTTTTACAAAATATTGATGACGTTTTTTAAAATTTGGAATTAAGCGAATAAGTAGACTTATTAAATGTTACAAAATACAACGCTAAAATTTCGCATGGTTTGTTAGAAATTTTTTTAAAAAAAAAATGTGTTTATTATTATTTTTTTTTTAAAAGGTAAAAGTACAAGTCAGTTTTGTCACGCTCGGTTATGAACTGAAGGAAATGTAAAGCTACTGAATTTCTTGTCAATTTAAGTTCTTAGTAAATTAATGTATTTTTTTAAAAAAAGGTGTTCAATCGAAGATTATAATTTTATATTGTTTAAAGACATTTAGTCAGTAAGATCAGTGACATTTTAATTTAATTTCGCAATATTAACAAGGCACTAAAAATGGGACGTTTTGGTTTTCCCGATAAATGTGATTATGATTTAATACAAATAATTCTCAGATTGAGATCATAATTTATTGATACAAAAATAACATAACATTCAAATACGGATAAAATGCTTAAAACAGTTTTGAATCGTTATTTAACATGCATTTGTAATATATAATAACAATGCTTAAACGTATAATAAAAGCCGAGAAGAAAAGGTTCAAACATATAAATATTTAAGAAAATGTCAACTAGCTTTCTCTGTTAAAGGTAAACATTTCATTTCTTTTAATGAGTTGTTTTATTGTCTGCAGTTCTGGCTCTTCGCATGAACAAACAATTTGTAAATAAGCCCTTACGTATCCTCAAATCCAAAATGAGCTGCAGCATAAATATTTTCGGAAGCGAAAATAGCTACTTCAAAAATTCATTGTTTTCCATTGCCTAACAAAGTAGAATAATAACATATTTCCAGTGAAATAATAACATGTTTCCAGTAAAATAATAACATTTTTCAGTTAAATAATAACATACTTGCAGTAAAATAAAAACATATTTGCAGTAAAAAAAAAAAAAATAAATAAATAAATGTATATNTATATATGTATGTATATATATATATATATTCAATTCCGGTTAGCGCCAGTGTCCCTGGTAGACTTAATTTTAAATTTTTTTTAATTTTTAATTTTTTTTTTTCTTTGCAACTTAATGATTTGCTGATAGCGATCAATTTTCAGATGGTCACTTTGAATCGATCTGCTCTTTTGTGCAATTAAGTAGTCCTTGAGTCGAATCATTTGTTAGTTTTAATATTCAAATTAGTCTATTTTACACATTCTCTCGGCACTTATTTAAATAAATAAAAACTAATCTTTTTAAATAAAATTAAAGATAAAACATAAAGCCAATTAAGTACTCTTTGACCAAACTAAAATCGTACAGTTCTCTGAAGAAATAATTTTAAAGAAAAATATTATGAAACATTAAAATATTTTTATTATTATATGTATAAGAGTGAAGATAGAACTAAACAATTTTTTAACACATTTAACAAGCTGGAGAGGAAGTTGTCTTCCTATTCACTGACTTTTCAAATAAGATATAGATAACAACAAACAGAAATAACAATACCATGCATTTGAAGGAAATGTTTCTGCCATGACGAGAAAGAATTATTACAATAAAAAAACTTACACACAATATGATACATTGCCGAGCCGTATGAAACAAATATTTTTAAAGTAAGTTTAAATGTAATCAGTCCTAATTTTATATTTTTACGTACATACTTGTACCTGTGATTAAACGTAACTGAGTTCAACTTTTTCATATTCTTTTGTTTTTGATTGAGTGAAATTGAGGTATCAATAAGAAATAAATTTTCATAATTGGATGACACTGTTTGAGAAATAGTTATTTAAATTGATAGCAAAAATAAGCGGTTGAATATTGAAGTATATTTTCCCTTATTTTTGTTTATTTTGATATCGAATTAACTATGATTCTCGTTATATTTAAACATGATTACATTATTATTATAACATTTTAATCATTGTGATAAATTAATAAACTTAAGTTGTTATAAAAAGTAATGATTTTATTTCATTTATGAATTCAAATAATTTCATTTTATGTTTAACAACTGCTCGTAATACATCCAATTAAACACAAATCTTAACGTTGAAATTAATCAGTAAACAATAAGATTAAGAAGTAGAAAAGTACTTTGAATATAGTCAGTGCTAAATTGGACGAACTATTTATTTTACAATATCCAAAGTATTAAGGTAACGTTTACTTATTTTTGTCTATAAAATATCAGACACAACGTGAAATTTCATGGTTTAAAACACTTCTTTAATTATTATACAAAATATTGTTTTTTTTTTAAAAAATTAATAACACTTAAGCATGTAATTTAATATAAGTAAAGTTATTTTATTTTTATGATGATTATATTAATTCAATTTTCGTAAAAAAAAAAAAATTATCTACCATTTTATTTAAGAACCCGAGCGTATTTTTAAAATAGATTCGTTTTTTCATGTTGCATTAATGACCTAATTCATTTATAATAGAATATATGACCTGATAGTATTGTGATAATAAGGCTATGCACATTGTAATAATTTAATATCAACTCGATTTTTTATTTTAAAAATAAATCTCTGTGTAAATGATTTTAACTTTTCTAACATCATTACGTTTTGAGAAGTATTTTTCTGCTATATACTATACGCTACCTACCCCATTTCGAGCATATACCAACATTTTTTTCTCTCTAAACCTGACCTTAAATTACAAAATCTGAATGATAATTTGTAAATCGTTATAGACTCTAAAGAAATTCATTGATTTCTACCCTAGAGAAATCCTTTAGACATCGTGTGTTTTTAATGAGCTTACCCTACCCCCATGTCGTACTCGGACACTTCACGCTTTTTTTTCTATATAAATTGTAAGTTTACTATTTTAATACTTTAAATATTAATGGAATTTTGATATGTGGATACCTTCATTAAAAATTTACTTAAATTTTTGCCATGTTTTGCTACAATATTATGGGAAAATTGTGAAAACAAAGAATTATTTTATATAAAGAAGGATCTCTAAACCGACTTTCATGTCTATAACAGCCTTGTTTTTTTTTAAATATTAATAATCTCAACAAATTATACAAATACTTTACTTTGTCGAAATTAAAATCACCAAAAAAATTATTATTATTTTTTTTTTGGAAAGACAATCTTAACCCAGCTTTGTTCACGCCCATAAACTGTCAATCAAATAATACTATGACTCTATTTTCAATATTTAATTTTCACCTGTGTAAAATGATTGGATTTTGTTATTCAAGGTATACAAACATATGTAGGTATATCCGCGTTTTTTTTTTAACGCTTTCGATTTTGTTAGTTGGTAAACATATGGTTTATTTGTTAAAAGTGAATGTAACATCTCTTTTCCTCGACTGCAGTATCACTTTATTCAAAGATATTGTCATCCACTTAAAATTGTACACGACCTGTTTCTTATCGCCCATATATATTTTACTAAGAATGTATACTATTTATCTAATTCATTCCTTTATTTTTAAGCGTACATTGTTCTGCGTGGGGCAAAAAGAAACTATCTAAACACCCCCCCCCCCCAACTGATTTTAATTAATACAATTATCAAAATATTAAGGCACGCCCCGTCGCGTCAGCAAACTTGGGGTCACCAAGAGTTCATGCACGCGATTCACTATGTAAAAAAAAAAGGACGCCTGTGTAGCACTGATAAATGTCCGTATTTGATATTAGTGATGTGTCCGCTGCTCGTAAGATAAACTCACTTCAGTAGTAGTGTTTTATTTATACACACAAAAATGCATGTGCAATAAAAAAATGTGTTTATTCTTCACCAATTTTTGTTTTGCTTGATCCCTCAGAACAGTTTGATTTCAAAACGTAAAGTTAATATAATCTTAGGTCAGATTACAGTGTTATAACGAAAGTTCTGACAGACTCCTGGGGTTGTGATCATTAGGACTGTAACTCATGGCATCAGCGAGTCACTAATGGCGCAACATAATACAAAAAGTTCCTATGATAAAGCTTATTGCTTTGTAAACATTCTTCAAAAACTGGAAACTGAGCTCTTTCAAAATCTAGATGATACATTATAAGATAAATTGAAAAATATTAAATAACTATTCATCATCAACTGTATCAAAGTTTATAGACGCAAAAATGATTCATGACTCATTGAAATCTGTCTCGCTCCATTTTAAGATTTCAAAGTTAAATTTATATGAAAAAGTTACACAAATGTATAAATTAATTAATTAAAACTTTATTTCTTTTCTGATAAAAAATAATAATAAAGCACATAAACGATCTTTCAAACATTCTTAATTTTTTTTTACACTTCATCTCACTTTTTATAAATAAGAGTTAACTGTAAAATGTAATCATGACATTCCTATAAAATCTAAGAATAAAAATGTGTTGTTTTTTTTTGTTTTGTTAGCATGTCATTGTATTGCCAGTGTTGTTGAGAGGCAAAACATTTCGCAAAAAGACCGAGTTATTTTTATTTTCTCTTGATCATCAGCGCCCTTCATAACTTGTCTGAATGTATATTAGCTGTATGCTGTATGCTTCACAGTCTGATAACATGTTCACGGTCGACTATTAACAAAAGCTATACACAAAGTCATTAGACAGTTCTCAACAATAATCCGAAAGACCCTTTTTTAATGGTCACCAAAGACCGTCGAAAAATACATATTCTCTACAATTATGAAGTAGGAAAGAAAATAATTTTATGGTTTGGGTGACTACATCAATAGGAACTGTATTATAGGATAGCGACATTACGAAGGTTGAGAACCACTGCCCTAAAGGTAAAACATTCTATTTTCATGAATTCCTGTCACAGAAATTATGAATGTATGAACCACTATAAAGGGAAACAAACAATGTACTAAATATTTCTTGCGTTTAATATACAGAGTGTTGGGACTTGCAAAAAAATGATACGATTAAAAAAACAAAACAAAACAAAAAAAACAACTGATTATTGGTGAGGAATGAACAATGACTGTTGTAAGGTGTTGTTAATAAAATTATCAATCAAAAGAAAATTAAGTTAGAGCATCAAAATGCTTGCCAATGAAATCTAGGAATAAATATTCAAGAGCTTTGCATGAAAACAAAGTATTTAAAAAAAAAAGCTTGCTAAGACATTGTTGATGGCCATCAAATTCTATCTTATTGTATATATAAAATCTTATTATGGGTTACTTAATTCATTTTGAGAAATGTCAATGGTTGAATCATGTGTTTCTAATCAGAACAGTAATCCTTATAATTATAAGGGAAAAATCACACGACAGTCAATTGACAATTAATGCACTGTTGAGTAACAGTTGTATTTACACTCTAAAAATACCTTAAGATTATCATTACTTTCAATGAAGAAAAACAAATTGGTAACAAAAAAATATTTTAAAAAATTTAGGGATATACATATTTATTGAAAATTTTACTAACATTTAACAAGTGATGAAGGGAACGTTGTCCCTTTTCACTGCAAATGTAGTATAGTTTTTATTTATGACATTGAATTTTAAAAAAAAAATAAAATTCATATTAATTTTCCTTTTTTATCAAATACACCACTTTCTATCTTCCTAAATGACTGCGGCAAATATAAATGTGACCTGAATTCGATCAACAAATTCAGAACAACGTAAAATGATTTGGCAAAGAAACAAGGCGTTGCTTCCATCAACAACATTGTTGTAATCTATTTTTTTTAAATATATGTTTACGTTTTAAAAAGTATCAATAAAATTCTAAAGCAAATATTATTTTTAAAAATAGATTAGTTAAAGAAACGAATTTACAGTTGATGATAAGCCTGACTTTACGATTCTAACAAAGAATACATAAATATAAATGTAAAAAAAAAATAATAATAATTCATCAAGCTGTTTGAAAACGTTCAATCTGAAATTCGCATCTAGTAAGTTATTCTTTAAAATATAAATTAAGCCCAACATATTTTTTACATGGTGTAATATAGGCGAATAGATAAAGAGTGGTTTTGATAGAATGGAGCAAGCTAGTTTGGAAGGTTTCTCACACGTAATGATTTATCAAACAAAATGTAAAGAAAAACAAAAAGAATCAACAATACAATGCATTTGGTTGAGACGATTCTTCCGTGGTGACATAGGATCAATATGATGACGAAGTCGCACACAACCCGATACACCGAAGAGCCGTAATAAGCGAAGACTTTAAGAGTAAGTCTCAAGTTGAAAATAATTGTGTTTTTATGTAAATACTTGTACAAGCGATGAAACGCATTTCTGCGCAATCTCTTCATATTTAAATAGTAGAGTTAAAGATAACTAACAATTTGTAAATGAAAATCTATACCTTTATTTTAATTGTAGTATTTTTTTTTAATAGTTAGTTCATGACATGACTGAGGATATTTGACCCATATTTAATTTACAATGAATAAAAACATAATCTTGTAAAAATAAAGTACAGTTACAATTTGTTCAGTTTTTAAGTAATTAAATTCACTATTGTTCCTTAAATCAAAAATTGAGTAAAACATTTATTTTGAAATTGATACAGACGTTTAATAAATTAGTGAATAAAAAATATGTTTGATTCCGAAATATACGTGCACATTTTTAAAAATATATGTTTCTCACAAACCTCTTCAATCGTAAAAAAAAAAAAAAATCCAACACATTCACATTGGAAAAATAGAATTTAGTTTGCAAAGAATGCCAGTTCAGCTCCAGGCTAAAAGATTGTAATATTCCATATATTTGTTTGTTTTCATTCTCTGAGATATGAACTCTCTCTCTTTTTCTCTACGTCTAGATTCGTTTCTATCTCTGTTAGTCAAGAAATAATAGTAATATGGTTTTTGTTTTTTTAAATAGTCAAAAACGGTGTCCCGTATATTTTAGAAATGTGTATTTTTTTTTTGTAAAGTGAGGTTTACAGAGCTATCAAACTTGGAGAACGAAAGTTGACGTAAATTTTCAGACAAAGATAACCAAATGTAACCTGATATACTTATACTTGATTAGCTCTTGAGGTACTTGATTCATACGACAAAACAAGGTCATATACTTTAACTGTTTTAGATTGCCACTTAAGCTACACGATTCCAAAAAATTGGTTTGAAATGTTAATAAATTATTCTTATTGAGGGCTGCTACTAATCGTAATTATCGTAAAAGGAAAAACTACCTTGTTGGCCGAAATCAATAATGTCGTAAAGTAGTTTAAGTTGGCACAAATATATTTGCACCAGGAAGAGCCTTAGGGGAAACAGATCACTGGATAAAAATTGCCAAATGGCAAACTTACACCGATTTTTCAAATGTATATAATCATATGGTACATTGAAAATGGGATAGAGGACAACAAATAACACAGCTATTTTATGGTTTGCTGATATAAGCCTTCTGCCCTTTTGTTCAAGGAAGGATTATTTTAAGTACGCCTCGTTATTTTGACTTCATTAAGTGTTTAAAAAAAGGTCGGCGGAAATGATAAATCGATACGCTCTATCTTATTAGAAGTTTATGCTTAGATTGACCAAATGATAATTATGAAAACCGATATAAATCTATGACAAATAATCTACATTCTTTTTCATGTACCTTCTTATAAGGCCGCCCCCCCACCCCCCTTTTTTTCCCCCACATATACTGACACTTAAAAAATAGCAACGACAACAACAAAGAAACTCTATAACTAATTAGCACTTATTTCAGACCTGTTACATTGGAAACAGTTTATCTAGAAAACTTTCGAAATGGGCCTCTGGCAATGTACTTTTATGTCAATAATGGAGACCCTATAAAGTATAATATTTTGTTATTCACCCTAACTTTTCTAGAGCAACTTTGGAAAGTAAGAATGTAAATGTTTGAATCTACGTAGTCTACAATTTTAAAGGCCCAGATTACGAGAAAAAGACACTATGCATATAGATCGACATGGTTAGACAGATACATACACCAATAGAAAGACAGAAAAAGAGAAATATACCAATAGATAGATAGACAGACAGACAGACAGACAGACAGACAGACAGACAGACAGACAGACAGACAGACAGACAGACAGATAGATAGATAGATAGATAGATAGATAGATAGATAGATAGATAGATAGATAGATAGATAGATAGATAGATAGATAGATAGATAGATTGATAGATAGATAGATAGATAGATAGATAGATAGATAGATAGATAGATAGATAGATAGATAGATAGATAGATAGATAGATGGATAGATAGACAGACAGCTTGATAGATAGATTAGATAGTTAAATAGATAAACATATGGATAGACAGCTGGATAGGTACATAGATTTGTTTCGTGAAACTTGTACCGGTTCTTCTTCCGCATACCTTGCTGCTCGACAGCCCCTAATGATCTCATACGCCGATTAAAGCGCTGGCGTCCCCCTGGTTCCAATGTCCTTGATGTGGAGCTGCAGCTCATAACAAGTCTCTCCTTCCCTGCAAACCTTTCATACAGCTGGTCCTTTGGAAAACAGCCTTCCTCCATTATCCGTACCAGCCAAGATGTTTTTCACTAAGAGCCTAGATCAAAATATACCCATAGGGGCATTTGTAAACAAAAAAAATACACTAATTTATAGGGTACTTATGTAGCCATCTAAGGATATCAACCCAAATAACATGTATATATGTTTTATGATTTTTGTGTGTTCTCTATCCTTAGAACTTTCAGACGGTTCTCATTGAGACAAGTCGATAAGAAGCGAATACATTTGTTTACTGATCGACTTTCGCATGTGAAAAAGACCAGGGCAATGTTTCGACTTGATTAAGAGCCTTGAGTTCTATTTTGTTTAAAGTGAGAGAGCTTTGCTCAATTCGTCAGCATCACTCTCTCGCCCTTGCCTATTTGAGCTAATGACAAGACTTGGCCAAGAAGACTGACTATAGACTAGGATTGCAGAAGATGACCACCTGTGTGTATGTGTATGTGTGTGTGTTTCACTGTGCTCCTTCTGCATTTCACGACGCGGTGCTTCCATTGCGTCAATGGCATGACGCCAAGGGGACTTCATCTGTGGATTCGATTTTTAAGAGTTTACCTTCTCTCAGACGAGTTGCCACCTTAGATTAACGAGTCCCATCCATCTCGGGTGCTTGAGATATTAGGACTTATCTTTGAGTTTTCTTGGAACTGAACTCAAGTAAGCTGGCTTGAAATTGACGCAGTTACATCCACGAATGTATATAAATATATATATATATATATAAATTATTGAAACTGAAATAGTATTGTTATGTTATTACACACGGAAATTAACAACACACTGGTTGTCCAGCTAAAGACCAAATAAGTTACAACATCAACTATCAACGCCAGCCACAATATAACCCCCCCCCTCCACACAAAAAAAAAAACAAAAAAAAAACACAATTACAAGTTGCGATTAAAGCCAGTGAATTTAAATTGCCTCGTCTGATAGTGAACTTGATTTGCCTTATCCGATAAGGAACACCTACGCTGAAGATGGATTTTCTTCCCAAAATGTTTATATTGTTGTTTTTTTTCTAAATTTAATTTATGTCTATACTTAAATATGATTTCTTTTGGGAGGCGTTTTGTTTTAGACTTGTCAACAACATCAAAGCAACTGGTGCGATTTTCTACCGCTGAAATGTGTCTTCATTTAGAATGATCGAGTGATGGTTGGTTTGGACACGTGTAATGCCATTGAGGTTATGTGAGGAGGTTGATTCTTAAATATAAGAATACGTGTGTCCGAAATTTTGTCCTATTTATGATAGGAAATTATTATTTTTTTTGAATAAAACTTTGACCAACACAGAGTGATAGATGGAGGGATGTGTTAGTTGATAGAAAATACTTTGTGATTTGTGACTAGAAAAAAATCAGAGTTGTAAAAAAATCAAGAAAATTTATTGATATATCAATATCAATACGATACTTATTTTTTTATTAAAAATTAAAATAACCGCAATATATTGAGACGTTTTGCATTTACAAATGTCAGATCATTTCATTTCTATAGAGGACAAGACAATTTTAAGTAGAACATACATCAAAAAGACAATTTTAAGTAGAACATACATCAAAAAGACAATTTTAAGTAGAACATACATCAAAAAGACAATTTTAAGTAGAACATACATCAAAAAGACAATTTTAAGTAGAACATACATCAAAAAGACAATTTTAAGTAGAACATACATCAACAAGACAATTTTAAGTAGAACATACATCAACAAGACAATTTTAAGTAGAACATACATCAAAGAAGAGCAGACATTAACTCAAAAATTACATTTTAAAAAAAATATATATTTTTAATATGATTTTGAAAATGTTTTATATTCAAAACAGATACAGACGGAAGAAATCAAAAGCATCAAAAGTATATCCAGCGTCACCATGACAACCGAAATCTTTGGAATCGTCCTCAATGAAACGCAGTGGTCGTCTATCGAGATGACGGGTGTGTCTGATCAACCTGACGACGTGGATCTACCTGACGGAACTCCATCCTCGGAAATCAGTCCGGCCATCTAAGATGCGATTCGCTTTGCATTCTCCTTCGTTCTCGGGTTTTCTCTCTGCATCTTTGGAATGATTGGCAGTGTTTTGAACATGATCATACTGCTCCATCACAGGTTTAACGATACAACCAGCATCCTGTTACTAAACCTGTCCGTGGCCGACTTCTTCGTCTCCTCTGCAAACCTGCTTGGCAAAATACCCAGTGTGTTGTTTCCATACTACCCTAAGGCGGCCGACGACATTTTTTGCTTTTATATGATATACATACTTGTTCCGAATCAGACGTGTATATTCATCAGCATATATTTCGTCACTTTAGTTGCCATCGTGCGCACGGTGGCCGTCACGTTACCGTTCCGTGTTTCGAGTTTGATCACTAGGTTTCGCGTCAGGCTAGTTTCTGTAATCGGAGCGGCCGCTATCATCTGTCTCGACTCTCCGTTTTTCAATATGTTTCGCACTGTGGAATTTACGTTTGTGGACGATAATTATACAGCTAGATTTTTAAGTCATACTACGTACTTCACTGACAACGAGGAGGCACTTGACGTGTACGGTTTAACTTACGGCTTGATAGTTTCAAACCTTATTCCGATTGTAATCATCGCGGTATGCACTGTGATGATCATTACCTCTATAACGAAAAACTGGAACACGTTGAAAAAACTTTCCTCAACGGAGTCAAAGATACGAATCAAGGAGATGAAATCGGCCAAGACCTCGCTGGCTGTTTCCATATCCATGATGGTGACCGTGCTACTTCCAAGCTTTGTGTTTGAAATGGTTGGAATGTTCCAAAGTAATTTGTATCCCTCGTCAGCTGTACATCTCATCGTTGATGAGATAATGTCTCTAGTTTACCAAAGTAATTCGTCCTTTAATTTCATCATTTACGTGGCTACGAGTCCGAAGTTCGCTAAGTTTTTTATAAACGACTTTTGGTTTTGCTTCCAGAGAATAAAGATTTTGAAGTCCTAAACATTTTCATCTGACAAAAACAGAAAAACAAAAAACGCAAAAAACATAACAATATAAAAGCGAGTGAGGACAATTAAAATTAACACTTCATAGCATATAAAATTAATTCCGGTTAGATGATTGAATGCATATTCTAATTCATGGATGCAAAACACTTTGATTTTTTAAAAAGAGGACCATTAAAAATGATTTCATCATGCTATAAGGACCACGCGTATGTGGCGAGATGAAAATGTGATTTTCTCAGAAAACTAACATTTAAAACATGTAATACAGACCTTTTTGTGACCCTTAAACATTGTATTATTGCTTTTTGACGTATAAAAAATACATTAATTAAAATGGTACTACAAAAAAAAATTATTTGTATACTTAAATTTAACAACCATCTTTTTGACGTCAAAACTTTAGATTGAGGCTCACATAGTAGGCCTATATGACAATGAACATATTATTGTCATTAAACCAATAATTAGGAAAAAATTTAAAAAAAATATGTTCCAAATACATTAGATTTGTTTATTCTGATGAACTTCCTGATCATATTTAGCATACTGAA
This sequence comes from Lymnaea stagnalis, assembly GCA_964033795.1. Classification (NCBI taxonomy): domain Eukaryota; kingdom Metazoa; phylum Mollusca; class Gastropoda; family Lymnaeidae; genus Lymnaea; species Lymnaea stagnalis. The sequence continues at coordinate 1,134,831 of CAXITT010000043.1, forward strand.
CACCATACGGAATACATATTAAATGGTATACTATTGGGCAAAATGAACAAATAAAATTATTACATAATGTTCCATTTAATCAGAAAAGAAATTTAGATAACTTATAAATATATTGAGCATAAAATCTTTAATTAGTGACAATAACCAACGTAGCAAATATATTTGTTATCTCATGCATTTGCTTTAAAAAAAATTAACTGTTAATGGCGGATGACTTAGTACACCACCAAAGGCGCTCTAAATCAAATACCATATTAAAATAAAATTATCGTGCTTCTTTAGGATTTGTCACAGAACAAATATTTAAATAGATCCAATGTTTTGATTGTTTTGACGTGTATTGTTTCAGAGAATATAATATATATTTTAAAGCTATAGATTATAAAATAAGGCATGCTAAAAGTTGTTCATCAAGAGAGAGTCATAGTACAGTGACAGATTTACAAACAGTTTGATTTACTTTAAATCTCTACAATCACAAACACCGTGATTCAGTTTTGACCTAGTAATAAATCTGTTTGCTGTGTGTGTACGTGTAAATATGACATTGGGTTGAAACCAGGCTTGACATCGAGTTTCTAATAAACTAACGTAATTAAAAGCCCTTCTTCTATGGTCCATGGCCCAGCGCTCGTCTTTTTTTTTGGTAGCTTGACCATCTGATGAAAACCGTCTTAATAATTTCCCATACCTCCAATGGCAACGAGAGAAGACTATCGTTGGAAATTTTACCATACCTGATTTGTATCTAATAGGCCCAGATCAAACCTCGTGATTGAGGTCGGCCAGTTACAGTGTTAACCCCTTATTTATTAAGATCGTGCTTCTGCTAAGAATTCTTTTTTTTCAAAGACCTTGTCACTTGCGATTAAACGGAGTGAAACCTTTTTAAATGTTCTAACTATTATGTGGATTTTTCTTACTATTTCGTGTTACAAAAGCTTGGTAACAATGTTTCTTGGAAGTTTTATAGGCTTTTACGTGATTTATCGGCGATGCCTATTTCCTTTTCTCATTTTCTAAACATGCCGTATAAATGGACTATTTCTCTTTTGATGAAAACAAACCGCAGAACAAGAGATTATCATAGACCCATTTGTATTATTGTATATAAACTTATGATACAAATTATTAGTGTAAGTTCATCTGGCTCCTCTCTCTGATAAAAAAGTTCAGATAGGATTTTGTAGGTGTTGTTATATGTTTGTTATGCTTTTGTTTTGTTGTTTTTGTTCTTTCAATATTTTGTGTTATTCTTTGTTTGTAATTTTCGCTAATGGAGGCTTCTTGCCGACACGTTAGTTGTTTTATTGAGTCTTATTTCAAGATTCTCCCTAAAACATAGTTTTTCTTCTACCTAATCTGATAGCATTATATCCCCTGATTTACACTAATTAAAGTAGACTCAAGTCTAGAGAGATAAGTTGGAGAACAAAAGTAGCATTAAGTTCCAAATGTATTATTTCGTAAAATTGAAGAAAATTATTTAATCATCAAACATTAGCAGCTCTAATCAAAGTTCGTCTTTTTTCTCGGAGAATGTAAATAGTAGACTATGAATGTCGGTTGACTCCAGGCACCACATAAAACTAAGAAAAAAGAGCAACATTTTTTTGTCTGTTGATACAAAGAAATATAATTACCAGTTACCAAATGTAGGCTATAACTATTAGGTCATGAAACGTAGAGAACTAATTTTATTGCATGTACTATAAACAGAGTATGTGATAACTCATTGTTCTAGATCTGTCTACGGTAAAACCTTTTTTTTTATTTAAATTTTTATTTAGATTTTCCTTTTCATTTCCATGTAATCTAAAATTTAATGCCCTAGCCCACGTGTTGGCAAACACTTTAGTCAAATCAGCAGCCGGACGGTTAAAACATTTTTTAGAGTCAAATTCCTCTTCAAGAACCTTTCAAGAACGATGTTTTTCGAAGTTAAAAAGGTTTTGTGGTCGATTGGCCGAGCCGCATTCAGGTCGCGAGCCACGATTAGCCGACTACTGCCCTACCCCCTAGCATATAGAAACCAATCGGTACCCGGGGCAGAATTAAACCGTTCGGAACCCCGGAGAAGCGTAGCCAAACTGGGGCAATCATGGCCCCATCCCGGACTTACCAAAATGAATAGTTCTAACATCGCATTTGTTGAACAGATGTTTATGATTGAACTGATTCAAACCTAAATATAATCTCATGCAGAGATATAAGCTGAGTTCTTGGAAATCTTTAAAAATATTACCGAGTTTAGCTAATCACGGAACATTCTCTACAAACTAGGTTCTAATACTATGTTTGAAAATAGGCATGCATAGTTTAAACAATTATAAAAAGTGTGGGACTGCAATAAAGCTTTAATATAGATTAATAAGACCCGAACAAATTGTGTCAATATAACAATATAAGTTACGCTTTAATAACAATTATACATTATACACAAGTAAACGTTTCGGCACATGCCTTCATCAGTACAAACAAACAAAACACATTTAAATAAGTATAAATTAAATTTACATAATATAAATATACATATCCTACCTAAAACAGAAAAAATAGGAGAGGGCGCTAAAACCAGAAAAAAACAAAGTAAAGAGAAGTATAAAGGAAGTGATTTGAACACAACCGTTTAAACAAAACAACAACAAAAACTTGAGGGAGAAACTTGCAAAAAAAAATTACAAGCAAAAAGAACATCAGGACGAAGCTGTTAAATCGATCCAGCAGATATGTGTGTATGCCTGATCCAGCAGATATGTGTGTATGCCTGATCCAGCAGATATGTGTGTATGCCTGATCCAGCAGATATGTGTGTATGCCTGATCCAGCAGATATATGTGTATGCCTGATCCAGCAGATGTGTGTGTATGCCTGATCGTTAACTGCTAAAAGAGAGAGGAGATGGCGTTTTGTTCCACACCATCGCGAGCAGCGAATAAGACCGTGTGAAACGTTCGGCCAGTCGTACCGCGCGAGATTGACGGTGAACGAACGAATGAGAACCAAATATAGACATCACGGTCAAACGCCGCTGATCGATCGTTATTTTTGTTTAGTGACGTAAGCGTTTTGAATAATGATAATTAAATTCTTTTGAAATCCTTGAAGAGTAATCAATACCCTTCGGTATGCGGATTGAAATATCGTAGCGAACGAAATATCATGTCATTAATTAATGTCGTTGTAGACATGTGTTATTGTAGACCAAATATCAATAGAACCAATGACTATCGATTGTTTCCATTTTAAATACATAATTTTCATTTCAATATATTAAACATCCTAGATTTTAGTTTCCAAAAGAAAAAAGCATCATTAATAATAAAAGAGCCTCCAAATGCTATCTCTCTTCCAAATCTAGACGCTCTGTTACACGTTCCAATGAGCACATAATACAATTAAAAGAGTTTTTGTTCATACATTATGTTTAATTAAAATAGTTTGAAAACAATATTAGCACGTATACACTGCTAGCACATAAAAAGTTATATATATATATATATCAATATAGAGATGTGCTTACATTTAAAGTTAAAAGAAAAAGAAAAGAAATCCTAGGAAAATTATAATTTTTCGTCTTAACCATTTAAAATATTGTTACAAATTATTAGCAAAACTCAATTCAAAAGTTTTCAAAAGGCGCGCTCTGCTGCAATAACAATAATTCAGGACGAATCCAAATGAGGAAGAAATAAAAAGATTTTATGTTGATATTTCCACACATCAAAAACAAAAATCTAAATAAAATTAATAATAAAATAAAAATATGTACATTTGCATGCTGTTTGGTTTCACTTCGTCAAATTTTTAAAATGATTCGCTATTTGTTACAAATTTCTAAGTAATATAACAACAATTTTTTTGTGTTAAAAAATATCAACGTTAATTTTTAGCTTTCTTTCTTCGCGAAAAAAACAAAGCAAAGCAACTAATGATACATATATATATATATATGGAAATAAGCTAGCTTTATCTATCAGGCAAGAATACATGAATCACCCCAAGAAAATTATGTGTTGCAATGTATGCCCTTGAGGTCCATCTTTCATACAAATAGATTATATAATCCAAAAAATATTGACTTCGACCAATAGTTTTATGATAGGAGACGGAACATTTACTAAAAAAGATATATCGCCAAGGGGCATGCACATAGAAAAATACCTTGCTAATTATGCAGCCAGTTCACTGTTTAGTCGGTGACATGACAAGCTCAGTTTCAAATACAGCAAAAATCGTCTAAGTATTTGACATTGATATTTAGAAACATACATATTGTTTATATTTCCGATTATTGTTGTGCTCAATTTGAATGGCGCAGCCTATCAACAAGTGACTCATATAGAAAACCAAATTATTTATGACACGTTAAAATGTTTGACATTAAAATTATGATGATGACCGTAACGATGGAAACATTACATTGTTAAACATTTCTGTAAACAAAATTTATACTTAAAAAAAACATATTAACTCCATTTGTGGCTTCCAGGCTAGGGGCCGCGGGAGGGGGGGGGGGAGTAGATTACATATATCTCAAAATTAGCTTCTCATGGAAATCATTTAGGTTTCAAGGTTAGGCACCATGTCTTTAGGCACAAGTCACCCTGCGTCTTAAATGTCAACACCAGCTTTATTTGAGACCATGTTGTTGTTTTTTCTATAGGCATTCTTGAGGTAACCAAGATATCAGAATATATGCTTGCAAAGAACACACCGCGTACTATTTGTTCGTTATATATACGTACAAAGGACATACCACATACTATTTCTTGGTTATCTGTACATACAAAGAAAAATTCACCTTTATTTTAAACAAATAATTTTAAGAAAAAAGGCGAGTTGTTTAATAAGAATACATTTGTAATACGAAACAAATCATACATAATATTTATCAAAAAATTGTTTCTATAATATGCATGAAATAAATATTTATAAGAAGAAAGCTGATGAGATCCTTTTCTTTACATTATTTCACCTTTGTATTAAGCCGTTCATCATCTTATTTCATCACCATTCCCGCTCTGTTCTTTTTTTCCTCATGGAGACATTATGCCGCGGCCAACCTATCACCATCTCGCGGCCGCACGCTGGTGTGATCCTTCATATCGATCGACGATCTCTGCTGTAGCAAAATGAACACAACCACACAAAAAAATAAAGAAAACAAAAGAATCTATTTTTGGGGAGATGTTTCTCCTATGGCAAGATCAATGTAATACAAAACGTACAAAATAGTCAATCCGTGGCGGTTCTGTAATAACTGAAACCCGTAAGAGTACATTTTCAAGACCATAATAGACATATAAATAAATATATATAAAAAAAATGTTTCATACAATTTAAATAAAGTCTTTATAAGCTACTTTTATGTGTCAATTTTAATTTTTAAACCGTGAATTAAAAAATACCTGAATTAAATTAAAAGTGTCTTATTTTAATATTAACAACTAAAACATATAAATTTAAAGTAATCTGTTAGAAACATTATCTTTAAAGTAGTTCAAGGGTTTTGGAGCAGATTTTAGATATTGTCTTCATTATTTTGGAAAAATAAATGCCATGTTAATGAAATGTAACTACCGAGTAAGACTCTTTCGTAATATTGGTATCATTTCAACAACAGCAACAACAACAACAAAATACACAACAAAAAAACAACAACTCAGTTATATCTAGTACAAAAAATATAAGTATTGCTTTTCATTAGTTTTCGTCTGATGATTCAAATAAAAATAATGTATTCTTTCCAGATTTCGTTTGCAGGAAAAAAACAACATGATGAAATGTCATTTTTAATGCAAAATTCAAAATTCCTTATTTGTAAAAATAAAATTAATTAGTAAGAAACAACTTAATAAAATAAATAATACTCTTAAAAAATAGAAAAAAAAATCAATGCATGGAAATATTGAAAGCATCAAAGCCAACTAAATAATTACATGACGAAGATATACCAGGAGAGACCAACTTTTCAAACCTAACACTTTTTTCAGATTTTTTTTTTAAAATTATACATCGGTTTGTGATATCTTGATGAAAAAAAAAATTATAAAAATAAATGATTTTCTTTAGTGTTAAAAAAAGAACATTAAATAATATTGATAGCAACGAATTAAATGTATTTTTGTTTTAAATGCACATAACCTTATTTACTCTAAATATATTTCAATTTATATCTCGACTTATTTAATCATTGTAAACTTAAATACGGAGAAAAGAAATGTAAAAAGAAATTTTGTTTAAAAAACAAAGATTCAACCAATCGTTGCGTTATTTAATAATATTTCCCCCTTCAAAATTCATATGCAGTTTACTCACTTTTAAATAAAAAAAAAATAAATGCAAAAAACTAAGGAACACTAAGAAACAGAATTTATAAGTTATTGTTTCTAAATATTAAAGTCCCCCTTATATTAATTAACCTTTTGATTCATGATTCTTCTTGTTTTTAAGACATTAAATTAAGGAAAAAATTCCTTTAGAATACTTAAAAGTTGGTAGCTATGAACCATTATTTAAAATGCGTTTATAATGGACCGTCTAACCATCTGAATTTAGGAAACAAGAAACGTTATGTCACATACCATGAATCGCTATTGCATTTATAATGATTCATTTTGTTTACCATGTTATCTTTAAGCCTCCAAATATATTATAGACTTGTAAAATGATGTTTTCTGTTTGTTAAGCTTAAGATTTTTATCTTTTATGAAGTATTATTTTAATTAAATTTTTCTTAAATCGCCCCCCCCCCCAACTCCAAATCCACCCTTACTCAGCTCTGTACTTGTACAAGGATCTAAGGACATGCGTATGATAAAATAGTCGAAAGCATTAACTTGGATGAATTTGTTTATCCTATGTTGAAAATATCAAACGTTAATTCCAAATTAAATATTTGAGACCTTCTAAAGTTTATGTTTCCATGGCAGTGCTGTGGGCTCTTGTGTAAACATGTTGGTATGTATAACTTAATCTTAACATGAAACGTGCAGAAGGCTTCCAGATTCTTAAACACCCACGAAAGCTTGACTCATGAACTATGCAGACGGTACAGAATAAATATCTACCACCATCATCATCATCATCATCATCACCGTATGTCGTCCCGCCTGGGGCATAGGCTACAAACAAGTGATGCTTAAATCAAATTATCAATCAATTTTATCCTCTATGTATGATGAAAGTGGGGTAAGTTTTACAGGGCGCAAAGATACAATTTCCCGATAACGTTGATAAGTTAGTTTCTTAAGAATATCACAAAAGCGTTTGGTGCAGAATAATTCAATGCTACCTTTTCATTTACTGAAATGGTCACATAATCGTCACAAAATGGTCGGATAAGTTTTTTCTTGCTGAGTCAGCAACAATCGATGCCACAAAACCCTGTGGTAATGAAGTGGTTAAATAATGTATTGAATGCTTTAAAATCAAAAATCATCTTTATTTTTGCAGGGACATACATCTTAACACAACGTTCTTAATGTTTGGCTACGCTTTACAACCATGAAGAGTTATGACATTAACTTATTACCGGAATACTTTAGAACCACTGTATGTATGATTTTTAAACAAAATGGAAAATAATGAGATAAAAATTGATTTAAAAAAAATGTAGGATCGCTAGTATAATTACTTCTATAAATCTAATAAAACAAATCTTAATGGTAACAGTTTTTCTTCAACAAAAGTTTGAATATCTATTTAAAAATTGCAATCAGATCTTACAAAACAGATCTCCCATGTAGCCGAAGGCGTGTGCAATGACCAGTAATATAGTCAGTCCAAGGAATGACGGTGTCAAAACACACATCTTGAAGTACTCCATGTCAATCATTAAATACTGGTAGCGCCTGAGTGTTAGAAACTCATTTTCAGTATCTGCAATCCTATAACGGAAAGAGACATAGTAATAGATAGAATTGAGACTTAAGTTACCTATCTTTTCATAGTTACATAAACTCAGAAATATAAACCAACATTGAACATATTTTTGGGGGCTATTGTTAATATATTAAATATTTCAATGGTAGTGTTAAATCCCAGACAGCTAACAAGAACAGATATGATGATGTGGTTTTGTTGTTAGAAAATGTTATTGAAATGTGCAACGGGGGAGTGGAGTCAGCTGATTAAGATCCTGCTACTCCATGCACCTGGTGAAACCAAAGGAATAACAAATGGATGATACAGCTTGACCCCATGGCCGTGGAATGGAGTTGCTGGATATATTTTTAGATCAATATCATATCGACTAGGGAATTCCGTTTTCAGTTTTTTTTCAGTTAGGTTCTTCCTAGAAGCCTTTAACCATGGGTAGTAAAAAAAAAAACAACGGAGCATTACAGTCACAAAGAAGCGGAGGTTTGGAGACTTTTCTTCTCTTAGACGTGACGCCATTCATCTCGGAGTGTCGGTTTACTTGTTTTACGTGTCTAGGAGTTGCTGGGTGTTGATGGGTATTGCTGGGTGTTGCTGGGTGTTACTGGGTGTTACTTGGTGTTGCTGAAGGTTGTTGGGTGTTGCGGGGTGTTACCTGGTGTTGCTGAATGTTGATGGGTGTTGGTGGGTGTTGCTGGATGTTGCTGGATGTTGCTGGGTGTTGGTGGGTGTTGCTGAATGTTGCTGGGTGTTGGTGGGTGTTGCTGGATGTTGCTGGGTGTTGCTGGGTGTTGGTGGGTGTTGCTGGATGTTGCTGGATGTTACTGGGTTATTGACTACCAAACCGCTCAATCATCCACTCAACCAAATGAATGAAAACACAAAAGAAAGAAAGTGAATAGAGTACTTACTTGAGCTTTTCAATCAGCAGATTAAACAAGAGCGGGTTTTTGGTAAGATAGTGCAGTCCGATTAGCACAGGTACAAAATACTTTTCCTGCACTGAAGGACACCACAAATCAGTAAATTTTGAAAAGAAATTTGGATCATTTGTGAGTCGGCAGTTTTGACCATCAACTTTTCGAAAGGAAAAGGTCAGAAGTTTAAAATATTAATGAAATCACATTTGATAAAGTTTAAGGTTCATTTTCATTACGGAACTCTTATGTTTTTAGAGTTTTACCTGATGTTCTTTTTCAATTTAAGCCATACGTTGTATATTTATAATGAAACATATCAATACTCAATAAAGAAACTACAAAAAAAAAACAACAAACAAACTAATTAGCAAATAAAATGGTTGGTAAGAAAATTATTTAAGGTTAAATCTTTCAGTTTCTACAAAAATATGTTATTTTGCAATTAAAATAATCATACCAGACTTAAGAGTTTAACAATAGCAAATGTGTCAATAACTGTCATTATTACTAATGTATGCTCAGTAACATTTTAGTTTGTTTTTATTTTTTGCTCCTGAAATGTTAAAGAAAGATATTGAAAATATTGAACAAAAACCAACTTGATGGCAAATATAATCCTCTCAATAAAGTAGGTCAAGTACCTGATTCCTTGAAAGCATCCCGAAATAACTCTCCAAACATGTACCAAAATGGTTTTCGGAATAACAATAATGGGGGCAGTCCATTCATCTGTGTCTCTGGGTTGGAAACAGATTCAGACGCTTTGGCGAAGCCAATGAAGACCGCCGACAAAATTTTGAGTAATGTCACTGTTGACGTGACCTACAAAAGAAAAAAATAGATAAAATCAACTGTTTGTTGAACATTTCGATAAGCTCTTAATTTATGTTCCTACAGGAAAAGTGGTGCACTGCAAACGTTGAAAGCAAATTTCATTTTATATATGAAAGCAGTACATCCCCTGTACTTCCAGGGAAAATCATTTACGAAATCTTTATAAAATAATAAATAGTTTTCCTAATTTTTTATTTCTTTAATTCATAAAAGTGCAAATATATATATATATNTATATATATATATATATATATATATATATAGTAAATTGGATATATAGTTAATGATACAGTATGACACCAGTAGCGTCACATGAGTTGCCAGAATTTTTATTGTGCACGTAGGACATAAGGCCTATGTGACTTGTTCCCCATGCTTGATTTTAATGGATGCCTTCTCCAAGGCTAACTTGTCCCAGGGAAAGACTTAATATTATGAATTATAATACACGTGCGATGGTACCGAATTGAGGTTAGTATTTGACTTATATGAATAACTTTGTTTTTTAATTTTCTTAATGTATTTTATTTTCTTTAAGTCTTATTTTTTGGCTCTGTCCTAACTACAATATATTTTATTCGCTATTTCCCCTAGTGTGTTGAACCATCATATTATCTGGCAGGATAGCACTTAAAACATGTCACTTTTTTGATAAACTCCTGTGATTATTTTAATGGGTCCTTGTTATTGAAACTGTATTACAGTAGATTTTTAAAAAGGAAAACTATATGAAATTAGAGAAATAAAAGTATTCTATTTTCAAACTCACATCACGCGATAGCTCCCAACAAAACTATGTCTCCTGACCTTTAATTGCTCTCCAAATAGACATACAAACATCACCTTTTAAAATCTCCTCCTATGTCTCCCGACCTTTAATTGCTCTCCAAATAGACATAGAAACATCACCTTTTAAAATCTCCTACTATGTCTCCCGACCTGTAATTGCTCACAAAATAGACATACAAACATCCCCTTTTAAAATCTCCCATTAAAAGCACATTATTCTCCTTATACCCTCCTTCATTTTCCCCTTTTCCAAGCTTAGCCCTACTTAAAGGTGATTTTTCTGATTTATCAAGTGGTACTACTCCTACAATCAAATTTAGTTCACATGTAGAAACTGTAGATCTGGTTTTGGTTACAAAAATTCACGTTTTATTTTTAATGGATTCACTACTTAATAGGGATGATTAAAACATTTCTCCCCCGCCACCCCCCGACTTACTGCTGAAAATGTACAAGTGCCAGTAAAGTCAGACACGAAAGAAGAGTAAAAGCCAAAAGTATTAAACTATTGAACTGACCATGTGGCTGATCATGAAAATCAATGGTCCCAAATATGTGTTTCCATGGCTGAGCTCCAGGAGCCGAAATGAGACAGCGATTAATTCAATGCTGAAGATAATTTGGGGCTCATCCATATGACCGAAATACTCAGGGTTACAATTTGCAAACATTCGTATATTCCAGGTTATAAAATACACTACTGAAGCTACATTATCAATTCTGTCAAAAGAATCCTTTAGAAGACTTTAAATACATACCGGAACTGAGAAATTAACTGAAAAAAAAAGTTAAGAGGTCATAAAATACAAATTTGGAAAAAAAAGCAATGTGTTGTGAACTTAAAATGTAATAATACACTCTCTTAGTTCAGAAGACTTTGTAATGAATGAAGCTTTTTAGGCATTTTCCAGTTTTATATTCTTGTCATGCTTTAATAACTGACTAAATATCTCAGTAACTTTGTCGAGGTAAAAATTGTTGACTCCTACCAAATGTATTAATCTAAATCAGCAACGAAACGGTGCTGGCGATTTTTTAACAAATCAAAACAGACAAACGTGTGTAATATTTTCTAAAGTTTTCTTAATAAAACAATGGTCTAAAACTTTGCTACATCGGGCATTATTTTATGTTAGGTCAGGTAATAGTAAATACATACGACATTTCAATAAATATATATGCTTATTACATACTTGTATTGCTTGTATTCATCCTGTGTTTGAATTAGGTATTTGGGGGTCGGGGCTGAATATATATATATATATATATATATATACACATGGAGAGAGACACGTGTATAAGGCTAAGTTTTTAAAATTAAATAAATATATGTAACTCTTGTAATGTTATGTCTATTTATTGCGGATACTTGAATGTGAAGCGATGTGAGCCCAGCCCTAGGCTGGGGTACAGCACTATATAAGACCACTGTATTAATAATATTAATAACACTATAGACTTGTTGCCGATGACAACACATTTCTATCTAATGTTCAACCTAAACCCCCCAAAACACCAGATTTCCCCATTTTATTTCAAGGGGAAGATGCAGGAAATATGATGACACTGATTTCACGAATTTAAATTCCTTCTAAATGCGCTAATTGAGATTTTTTAATTACTTTTTTTAATATTGCTAATGCGTTTGGAACGTAATATTTCCCTTTTCTTTTTTCATTTTCTGATATAGTTGGTGAAATAAATCTGTGGTTTAAAAGACGAAGAACGTTTTTTTCAGAAGTTTTTTCATTTATAAAATTGTTTTCAATGTTTCAACACGCATCGGTTACCATGCTCCTTTTAAACTTGTTGGTTGCAGTGGCAAACTATATTATATATATATATATATATATATAAATTATTTTAAATTTAAATACACATTCT
>CAXITT010000043.1:1151123-1162785 GCA_964033795.1 Lymnaea stagnalis
ATTTTAACCACGGGGGGGGGGGGGGGCTTTAATTGATGTAACTAAAGTTAATTTAATTTTTTCTATTGTTATCTTGCACATTTTTTTGCTTTCCTACAATGGATTTTGTCATTTTAAAGGATTATTTTCATTTCAATATGCCTTTTTTCAAACCTTGACAAACATTGATCACCGATTTTCGAAACTATATGTAAACACACTTGTTTATATGGTGCGCGCGCACTTTGAATAAATTAAAGATATAAACATGAAATACAAATCTAAACAACCACACGCAGAGACGCGTGCCAAAAAACACACACGCTCCTGCACAGTCACGCATACACACACGCACACATACATTCATATGCATACGCACACACATATCTACCCACACACCAAGCTACACACATATCAATTGTCAGTGTTCACTGTGTGATCTCCCTGCCTTCCTTGTCGACATAGTTTAGACTCTCTCTCTCTACATCCTCATGTTCATCTCTACCTCTTAAAGTCTAGTAGATATAATAAGAATGTATTTGTTTCAAAAGTACTATTTAAAACGACAGTGATATTATTATTATCAACAAAACAATATACAGACATACAAATACATATGTTGTGTGTCTCCAAAAAATGTCAACAGCGCCTTAAAGTTATTAAAAATGAAATACCACTAATTCTATTTATTTCTTTGTACAACAAAGATTACTTCATCCAACAACATTTAACTTGTTCTGTAAATGGCCCTTGCTACACGTTTTTCTCAACATTAAATTAATTATTCAACACACGACTGGAGACAGCAATCAATATCGTAATGTTACTAGGCAAATGAAACATTTCATTTTGAAAACAAGTGCCCTGGGCATCTTCTGCGACAATGTCATGTTTCGCCTAATAAGAGATCAGTGTAATGTCAATTCATTGTCCTGACAAATGAACTTGCCAACTTACGTGCAATTTGTTTCTATTTGATATTGATCACAGAAAGACTCGGATTCTTTTTTTATCAAAATTAACTTGTGTTTTCATTGATCACGCCGTCAACTAGGGACTTGTGTGGGGGGAACACGACAATGGTGCGACACGTTAAATGCCTTTCATCATTTAAAAAAAAAAAAAAATAAAACCAATACTGAAATTTAAACATCATGTCTGTTTTACTTATTGTTACTGATGTTTAAAATATTTTATACAGTTATTTTCAAATATTTATATATAAAGATATATATGTATATAAAGGATAAAGAGGGTGCGCGAAATGTTTACATCATCCTAGTGTGCTTGCACCCCCTGTGTGGTTTAATGAACTATTCCGAGTCAAAGGCTTTTTATAAGAAAGGTTATGCTAAAAGTTAAGGAAGCTTTGCTAGAACTATATCTATGATTTAAGAAAGGCAATGCTGTCAAGACTTTTTATGAACGCATTTTTTTAAAGTTCTCAAACGTATCCATTTCAGGACAAGTGAAAAAAACAGAAATATTGGCTTGAATAGTTAAGAATGTGATGATAAAAAAAAAGGATTTAATAATATGTTTTTAATACACGAATAACTTAAACAAGTTTCAATTAAATGAACCGGTATAAAACTAATAATTTATTACAAAAAATAGAATAATTTAGTAGACCCTGAGATGAGAGCATAAGTGAACTCGCCCCCCCCCCCTATACAAGCTCGACGTTGGGGAGACCAGGGTTGTTAGAGAGGGTTTGTTTAAAAGACTTATATGGCACTGCCCAACAGATGGTTTTTCTCTAGCCGGTTTTTTTAAGAGCGTTAACTCCATAATATTTAAGTGAGTTTGTATGTCATATATTACTTTTTTAAAGGCTATATATACGAAAATTACATATAAAACTGAATTTGAAGAAAAAAACTATAAAAAAAACAAAAAACAAATCTCAGTCCACAAAATAGGCATTACGGTGTTAAGTGCCGTTCATAGCCTTAATTATCTTCGTTCATTGCGCGCCCATGGTTCACTTTTGGCCTTGTGTAGTTTAGCTATTGAAAATGTTATAAAAATATTGATGGACAGCTAATTTGAATGACCTATTTTATCAAGCATTGGCCGCAGAAGTTTTCACATCTAAGTCCTTCAACTAATGTAAACAATTGTAGGGGGGCGCTGGCCAGTTCCACCCGCATGTTGATACATTCTAGGGGATGAAATTGGCTAAGAGATTTAAACGACTTTTACGTGGAACAAATCTTCCGCTCTAACAATTTTTAATTCGAACAAATATATTTCAGAACAATTACCGATAGCTTTTAATTCTTGTCATAAAAGTACTATTTGAAGAAAATAGCAATTATTATTTTTAATTAGTATCCTTTTTCTAATTTTATGTCCACAGTGACAGAGATTATCCAACAAACTTTCACTATTTTAGGAACGAGCAAATAAACACCACAAAAATGAACACGACTGGCTTGATGACGTATACACGGTTCATGGCTGCGTCCCAGATGACGATAGCAAAGGCTGGAAATGAAACCACCGACATGATTGTAGACGACGACGTCGGTGCCGAAGCTCTGTTGGCCATAGACATTCTCCTCAACTGCGTTCTGAACTCGGTTCTGTGCACCTTTGGCCTCGTTGGAAATATCCTCAACGCCGTCGTGCTGTCCAGCCCCAAGTTCAAGGACACGACCAGCTTTCTGCTGCTGAGCCTCTCGGTGGTCGACTTCTTCGTCTCGGCGACCCATCTCGTTTTCAGAATGCCCAACATCCTTTTGTACTTTAACCCGAGGCTGTCGTACACCTTCTATTGTTTTTACCTGGCCTACGTCTACATGTGGAATCAAATCTTTTTGTTCGTTAGTATATTTTATGTCTCCTTGGTGGCCGTCGAGCGCATGATAGCGGTCTGCTTCCCATTTCACGTTGCGAGGTTGGTAACACGTTTCCGCGTGAGGGTCATAACTGTTCTGGGGTTCATCTTCTATGCCGCGATAAATTCTCCTTTTCTGAATATGCTGTACACATCGACTTATCACGACGGAAATAACGTGCCGTACACACGAGTATCTTACACCGATTTCTACTTGAAGCATTGGGACCAACTGTTGTACTACAGACTGATTGTTACGGCACTCTTTATCTATGCCCTTCCCATGATCCTAATCATCGGAAGCACAGTGATGATCACGAGCACGATGGCTCTGAGTTGGAAGAATCTCAATAAACTCTCTAACACGAATTCATCTAAAAGGCTCAAAGAGATGAAATCCACCAAAACTGCTCTCTACGTTTGTCTTTCGATGATGATCTTCATCTTAATCCCTTCGTCCATCTTCGGTATGCTGAGTTGGATTAGAGAAGATTTGTTCCCGACGTACAGAAAAAGAACCACAATCATCTACTATGTGATGACAAACGTGTTTCAATTTAACTCTTTTGTCAACTTTATTATTTACGTCGCCACAAGTCCTAAATTTTCCAGACAGTTTAAATATTTATTTTCCTTTACGTTTACAAGTCAACACAAAAAAGTTGTATAATTTTTTTTAAATTATATATATATTATATTTTTAGATATATATATATATATATATATATATATATATATATATNATATATATATATATATATATATATATATATATATATATATATATATATATATTTATATCATTTCTTTAATACCCTTATGAATATTATCGAATAAGTAAATTTAAAATACGATTTTACATTTTTTTTTCCTATTGTATTATTTTTGTTTTAAAATTACATTATAAAGTATTTTGACATGTTAAGACTTTGACAATGAAACTGTGTTAAACATCATTCATATTTGAACTTGTATTTGATCACAAAAATTGCACATCATATAAGTGTGCAGCCGTTTCGATGTTAAATGTAAATAAAAACAAAATGCATTTTTCTCATTCCAAACGTAGTTCTTCTTTATGTTAAAATGTAATCTCTTTGAAAAATTATTATACATATTTGTACTATATATACCGATATTCAAGTTGGTCGTGTTTTGGGGTTTTGTGATATAAATATGATGGAAATAATGTCAATTAAATGTTATTTATTTTCCGTTAAATTTTGTATGAAGATAAAAAATAAATGTTTACACAATAATGGGCATTAAAAAAAAACATAGGTGTATATTATGTGCATGTCAGAATGCTCGTCTCTTAAGCAGGGGAGTCAATTCAGATTTTTTCATTGGTTGGCGGGCAAAACTAAAACTTTGTCGGCTTGTTAAGTTCTTTAATACTGGAGGCGCCACAGTACATAGCAATTTTCCAACCTGCTCTAACAATAAGACGTCCCTGCTCTCAAGATGAAATCAAGTTTAGCATAAAGTTAAAACTTTGTTTTAACAAAATATATTCTTTTATAATTCTTGTATTCTATTGTTATTTTATCCAACGTATTAAATGTGTTTTAGAACAAGTTTAAAAACAGTATTTTAGTTGTCTTAAAACTACCAATATACACAATTTTCATTATCTAACATATTTGAGCTTTGAGATATAATTATACCGACATAGAGTATGCGTTCTGGGGCCCCCCGCCCATTCTGTGGCGTAATTTGTGCTGTCTGGAACACCCAGCAATACAGTGTGCGTTCTAGGGCCCGCCGGCCATTCTGTGGTGTAATTTGTGCTGTCTGGAACACCCAGCAATACAGTGTGCGTTCTAGGGCCCGCCGGCCATTCTGTGGCGTAATCTGTGCTGTCTGGAACACCCAGCAATACAGTGTGCTGTCTGGGCCCCCCGGCCATTCTGTGGCGTAATCTGTGCTGTCTGGAACACCCAGCAATACAGTGTGCTGTCTGGGCCCCCCGGCCATTCTGTGGCGTAATCTGTGCTGTCTGGAACACCCAGCAATACAATAATTGTAATTTTTGTCGCCTTGAAAATATTTAAAAATCGCATTTTCACTATCCCTTTACACATATATTATTTTATTTAAGTTTTTTAAATTTTTTTAAAAAGAATTATACCAGTAGCCTGATGAGTTAACACACCTGTGTTGATGTTGCACACCTTTTGCACTCTCTAAACTAAACAACACTATAATGTTAAACTTCACTTTCACCACTTAATAAACTATATTTTCCGAAGAGCTAAATATTTCAATGTAGTCACATATATTTTTTAATGTATTTAATTCTTTTTTTTCTTCGGAAAAATACAATTTCAAATGTGTTCCTCAAACAATTTTTTTTTTGCTCATGAAATGTAAAAATACAAAATAGTAAAATTCATATTTGAAGAATTAATTTTAACTTATTTATAAACCAATATTCAAGTCTTGTAAAGTTTCTATGATGGAAAGAATGTCAGTTAAGCACATGAAACCTTGTCAAAAGTACTGCCTCCCCTTACCCAATTTGCCACCCTCCCGAACCGAAAAAAATGAGAGTGAAATTTATAATCCCGACAAAAAAATACAACAGAGGATAACCTTGAAATTAAAATTTCTGAGAATAAATATGTGTATTTTCACCCATTGTTACCGTGGTAATGGTCCCCTTGCTGATATTATTGCATACAGATATAACTAACTGTTCTGATTTTCAGTCTGTTTTTGATTAGACTATCAGTTAAATCTCTAGATTAATGCGAATAAATTATGCATTGATCTGTTTTATTGTCTCAACATCTAAACTTGGCAGTCTAGCATGAAAGAGGAAAGATGTTTTGAAAACGAAATACAATATGCACCTTTAACTTTCTTCACGATGATTACCTAAGTGTGTGCTAACTATGGTACTATAATAATACTATACTATAATAAAAAATGTACTTATAATCAAACTTTATTATGAAATTAACTTGCAGTACCAATAGAATGTCATTTAAACCAAATAAACTCGCATTGATGAACATGCCTGAGATCTACAAACAAAATTCAATCTGAATTCTTTTAGGTCATATAATTTAATGTATTAATTCATAGATAATAATATCAATAAATGTCAATTGATTCTGTCACCTTCTGCATAGCAGCACTTATGCTATTGGCAAACATTTACATTTAATTGTTCCCTATAAAAATACCACTTAAAAAACAACAAAATGTTTTTGGGGTTTCCCGATCAAGGTGATTACTAATTACTAACGGTAATACATCGATGATTATATCTTAATTCTGACATTCAGATAATTTAAGTAAAATGATTAAAATAATATTTATAATTTACAATTAATAACACTTACACATATATAATTATACATATTTAAATATAAAATGCCATATGTATTTATAGAGCATTTAAATTATTTTGATTGGCAGGGAAAAAAAACAGCAATTCCCTATCACTGTTTAATAATCTGAGTATATTTGAATTGAAATTTTTTTTTTAACGTTAAATGGAGATCTTGGTTTTTTTTTGTTATACTTTTATTTTGCTGGCATCCGTCCGTCACAGTGAGACGATGGTGTAGATTTCGCAGGACAAAATTCCCAAGGCCTGGGTTTATTCTGCTAGGATAAGAAGCTGGCTCCCTACAGCAAATTGCCTCTGCCCACACCGCTGGATAACCCAAGGGAATATGATGTGGATGATACAGCTTGGCACCAGTGACGTCGCAGGAGTTGTCGGAACGCTTCGTTGTGTCAATGTTATCCGCCTACGGGACTCCATCTCCGGGTTTTAATTCAGGGATTCCTTCTCTAAGATGAGTTGCCATCCAAGGTCAGCGAGTCATGGTATGCCTGTGGTGTTTTTTGCTTGACCGGGCTTTGGTGGGGGATCGAGCTCCAGAACATGAACTTGAGATTGGCCTAGTTTAGTTCACTCGGCCACCCAGCATCCTTCTTATATTTATTCAGTTTATAACAGAGAGACATGTTTTGTTATGACTACTCCGCGGATAGTCATATGTAAAATGCTACTACAAGTTGTGTATTTTTATTTGCATTATACACACTGTAATACTCACGTGAAGACACATAAATTAAAATCCTGACGTGCTACACAAAATCAGACCCTAGATTTAATGTAATGTTCACGATAGATTCTGAGTAGTAGAAGCTCATGGTCTGTTGTCATGCGTCATTAGTGCAGCTAGAACAATGTACAATACATAAACTGCGGCATCACGTCTATAGCGATGTGACTCGGGTGAAAATAGATTTAAGTAAAGAGCAGATAATAAAATTTACATTTTTAAAGTACATTATTATTTAAGATTCAAAGTATTTCCTTTGGATTTAAGAATCTGATAGTCAGTATTACATATTAAATATAAAACATGAATAGAATAGTATAATGCTACCAGTGAACAAATTATAAACCGGGCATTGATTAAGCACTCACATCATGATCTTCGTAAATAGTTACTTCATCAATGGCCATACAGACACGTTAAAGTAACATAGGAAACCTTTTGTAATAGAAACAATCAATTGACATGTATCATTAAAGTATTTATATAAGATCAGTTCTCTCAAAAGATCATCTTTCAAGCAAATCGATTCATTTATTCATAACAGTGTGTTTCAAAAAGAGTTGCCATTATATGGAATGTTTTAAAATCTAATTTTCACACACACACACAAAATAATAAAATCTACGTCATTTGAAACGTATAGAAGTTTGTCAAACTGTAAGATTTAAACTTTCTGTAAAGAGTTGTTCATGTTGGAGCAAGAGGAACACATGTTTTGTTTATCATTTTCTGAAATAGAATAACATATAGACCATAATTAAATCTAAAAAAAATAGATAGCTATGAGATGTGTACATGGCTCTATGCCCCCCCCGCCCCCCCCCCCCCCCCCCCCCCCCCCCCCCCCCCCCCCCACGCAAATCCGCAGCCCAAACTAAACATCACATATCTGTGATAACAGCAAAAACAGAAACCTGATCTTAGTTTCAGGGTACGATATGTACTATACTACTTTAATTTTTCATGACAATGCTCCCACGTGACTTCCGCATTCAATTTAAAACATATCGCCCACGACTCTTCTAGGAATCTTTAACATAGAGCTCAAAAGTAGTGCGAATCCCCTTTGCATACATAGGAGCAATAACGACGAATGCATTGATCGTGGGACCTTAGTAGAAGAAACAAAAAAGAAGAATAAGGGGCACCGTATCCAACCAACAACATTATTTCATTAAAATCCTCATACCTGATTGTATAATGTTGTATAAAGTGGTTTTCTCAAGTCGCTGCAATGCTGCGAACTTTTCTTTTGGGATATCTATACCTGTGGACACAAACTTTAAATTAACTCGGGTTTTCTTCTTCTTCTGTGGTTGCTTCTATACCATGTGTTTAAAAAAAAGGATTCAATTTTAAAATTGTTTTCATCAAGTGTACATTATATTTAATTGTAAAGATGTACAACAATCTAATGTATGATTGTGGATGCGGAAATACAACATAGCTCAAATTTTGTAATAAACTGCAATGAATACATAAAATCATTTGGTTAAAAACAAAATATTGCAGTGGTTCTAAAAGTTGGCAGCAATAGCCCTGATATCAGTAGGGTGGTCGAGAGAAAATTGAATACAAATATAATTTAATTATAAAAGAAATAGTTTTACAAATCTCAAAGAGAAAGGAGAGTGAATACATTTTTTAGATCCGTATTTCAAAAGAAAGTAGAAGCTATTTTAACCAAATACATAATTTCTAAAGAACTAGTTTTAAATTTAACATATTTTATGTTTGTTTCAAATCCAAACATTCATGCTGACTAACTCATCCTACCAACTTTATATGAATATCTTAGTTTATGGACACATGGATTATAATATGGAATCGTATGTCTGTTGCCCACCAGAAGTTAAAAAAAATTATTTGGATGCCATCTGGGTCAGCTGATTTATTAGATAACAAAATTTCGCTTTTTTCTCAAAGTCTCTGTCAACTGTTTACATTTGCAAGCCGGATAGAAGTAGTTTGAAGAATGTGTCAATATATTTGATGCTGTCCATTAAGACTCCAGCGACAAGGCAATGCCGCTTAAGGGCATATTCAGAGCAACAGATGGATTACCATCCATGCCAGGTTACAGCCTACATCATTTGTACGTTGCTTATTATTAGGAACAAATGTCTATCCAAGACAGGTTAAAAACATGGTTCGTTGCTTATTATTAATAACAAAAGTGCTACAAGTCATTAGCCGATCATTGTATCAAATATTTAGTTTATTAAAAACTAAATGGCCTATTAAACAAGCATCTTCATTATTGCAGTGAATTAACTATGAACCCATCGCTCTCAATGCTTGGATACTTTGTAGAATAATGAAGATTTTCAGTATTGTCCTTTTCTTACTGAGTTTCCTTACGTTTAATTCGCAAGACAATAATAAACTTTTTAAAAAAATACATCTTTAACACAGCGGTTACATTTGAAGGCATTCATTTCTTAGCCACAGATCAGATGGGAATTTCAATGTATAGTCTTCAAAATTTAAGTCAGTATAAAAAAGATTATTGCATCCTAACGGTGTATTTTTTTAAAAGTGATTTTAGTATGAACTTCACACATTGCTGTAGGCCTAGAAAAAACAAAATTGACTTTTAAAAAAAAATATATATGTATTTTGATTTTAAACCAAAACAAATATTATGAATGTAAATTTAATTGTGTATGTAGGTTAAGTAGAGAATCATGAAAAAATTCATTTGTGTTGTGAACAGAGTGAGATTGCGACCACTTTACTAATGGTAAAAAAAAAAGAGTTGTTAAAGGCAAGTCTTTAAGAGATGCATACTTTTCAGAAAAGCACAAACAGTTTTCAGGCCGAGATCTGTATTTTAAATAATTCAACATACAAAGGCTTATATAGAGCGTTGCATGGTATGATTGCAGCATTCTTTAAAAAGCTTTAAAACAAACCTTAACCGTAATATTTTCTATATAATGCGCAATTGTTTATTTTTAAAATATGCATTTCGTAATGAAATCAGATCTTACTAAACAGATCTCCCCTGTAGCCCTTGGCGTGTGCAATGAGCAGTAAGACGGTCAGTCCAAAGAACGGTGGGGGCAAAATAAACATCTTGGAGTACTCTATGTTAATCACGAAATACTGGTAACGCCAGATCTTTGCAGAACTATTTTCAATGTCCGCGATCTTGTAACTGAAAGAGACACATTAGAGATAGGGTTGATCTTTAAGATAAAACATATATTCTCACTATTATATAAATTCAGAAATATATCATAAACTGCAGCAAAAACTTCTAAACTAAAAACAAAAATATATCGGCATTTTATTGAGTCATAGTTTAAAGCTTAGGGATTTTTTTGTTAAGCTATATTTCATAATACAGGAGAAATTCAACGCTGATAACCCTGCCATAAAATAAGATAACTCTATCAAATACACTTGAGTTTGAGTAATACAAATATAATCATAAAATATAGTATGGATATTTACATTTTATTGATTAGCTTCGATAGCTTTAAAAAAAAATATATATATATATAAATTGGCCAAACAAATGTTATTTGCACATATAAAAAATACACGTATAAAATATTAGTCCTTAAATATGAGTTTTGTTTGTGTTTTTGAGTTGGTCAACCTGATGATGATGCTGATGTTGTTTTGTGTGTCTTGGGTATTCCATTGGATTAACACAAGTTTTGTAGTGACCCACTTGACTGCAGAGTTATCCGGCCCCGTCACCCACCAACATTAAAAAAAAACACATTGTATTTATAGTATTTAAAATGAAATATTTCTTGATATAGCACTCACTTGAATTTAGCAATCAGCAAATTGAACAGTAGTGTGTTCGTCGTAAGGTAGTACAGACCCATTAGTACAGGTACAAAGTACTTTCCAACTTCTGACGGGCACCTCAATGTAGTATACTTGTTGTAGATGAGTGGATCATCGGTACACATGTTGTCTTGGTCGTTAACTATGGGAGCGAAGTAAATCAAGAGTTTAAAAGAATAAGATACAACATATTAATATACATATACTTTCTTGAGTAAAACTGTTTTGTTAAGCAGTTTTTATCTAATCATATTTGGAAATATGTTTCATGAATTTTATACTTAACAAATAAGATCCAGACATAATTAAAAAAAAAATTGTATTAAATTTTAATTTAAAACAAATATAATCTGTCAAAGTATGACGCAGTAATACCTGAGGCATCCAAATCCTCTAGAAAGAACTCTCCAAACATGTTCCAAAATGGTTTTCGGAATAAATAGAAGGGGAGAAGTCCATTCATCTGTGCTTCTGGGTTCAAAACTGATTCAGACGCTACGGCGAAGCCAATGAAGAATGCCGACAAAATTATGAGGAATTTTATTGTTGTTGCAACCTACAGATGTTGAAAAATTCAATCAACAGTTCATCTGCAACAACAATTAATGATTGGATCTATTCTTTTAGTGTTGCGAAAAATACAAATTAATTATTATTGTTAACATGAGATGAAAATAAAATTTACATTCCAAGAAGAAATAAATTCTAAAATAAGTAAAAAATAACAAATTTTCTTCTTTTTTGTCAAAATTAATAAATAAATTGCATTCTTATTGCTACATTTGTAATATCAGAAGGTAAAAACGATGAAAGGAAATCTAAGGAAATAATTCAAATGGAAATTTTTTTTTTTTTTTTTAACTACTTAAATTTAGATTTATAATAAGTTCAAAGACATTTTTTTTTTTTTTTTTTTTTTTTAAATTGCCACTTTTTTTTTTTTTTCTTT